>JAPYYQ010000101.1:0-106219 GCA_030522585.1 Anagyrus pseudococci
GATTTCACTCGATAACGATAGGCTCTGTTTTTTCAGAATGGAAGAGTGAAAAATGACTCAATTCGAGTGACTTTTCACTCAAAGAAATTTAGAGAGTATGTGTATATAGCCGCGCGACGTTTTTCCGCGAGAGAGAGAGCTATGCAGCGGTGATGTAACGCACTCGACAATTAGCGTAATTCCATTTGGCTGGCGCTCGCGCGATCTCACTGTGCCAGCGCCGTGCGGCTTCTTCCCGGTCTGTCAAGCTCTCCTTCCCTCTCTTTCTCTCTTTTTCGAGCTTGAGCGGCGCCCTACTGGTTTTAACGTATGTGGTTTGCGATATCCAAGATAAGCAGGGAATTATTTCGTGGGTATAGGTTGATTTTTTCTTTTTTTCAGGGAGAGGGGAAGGTCGCGCGTTTAACAAGATTGCGCGGAAATTTTTTGTCGCTCTCCTCTCCGCGCGCACACGTCGACGTAATCTTGGAAATAATGTGAGATAACTCCTGACGCCCGGTATAACGCATTGAGTTTCCTTGTTGAGCGAATAAGCGATAGTGCGTTATTCGTTGTTACCAGCTTATTTACGAGAGGTTTTATCGAAAATTTTAATGACCTGCGCCAATGCAGTTACTGAATTCAATTGACTACGTATATATTTTACTCGTTATTGATCGCACAATTTTTTATTACTGGGATAATTTTTAATGTTTACCAGCAGGACGATCGATTTTTCAAAATCAAATGATACTAATAAAACTCAATAAATGAAAAAAAAGAAGACCAAACGCAAGATGCTTTAGATTTGGTCCCAAGTATCATAAGAAGAAGAAGAAGAAGGCATGGAGATCCTTACTCTTGGACTGGGGCAGCGAGGGCATAGTAGGATGCCTGCTGGTGTCGCTGATGATGGTGATGATGGTGGTGATAGATGTGGGAATCTCGAGCTGAGTCAGGCCCGGCAGTTCTTGGCCTCAACTCCTCGAGACTGACGAGCTCGCTCGGCTCCGGCTGACCGGGTTGCTGCAGTAGGTTGCCGTAAGCCTGGGCCTGGCCCTCCTGGGCGACCATGTCCGCTGCGGCTAAGGCCTCGATTAGGCCAGCAGCCGCAGGTGCATCCGCGCCCTCGGGCTGCGGCTCGCGGATCTTGCCGCCACCGTAGCACTCGGGCGCTGCCGCAGCCGCCGAGAGCCTGCCACCGTCGACGATGTTACCACCACCACCACCGCCGCCGCCGCAGCCGTCCAGGGAGAGCCCACCCTCGTCTGCGATTTACCGTTGTGGGTATGAGTAGTTCAGTTTTTGCATGGAGTTGGTACGTAGATCGGGATATTGATGCGGTAATAGCGGGAGAGAAAAGTTGCTTCGCGACGGTTTGGTGCACCGCGACTGCGCGGACGCGAAACTTTGGCTATCGTACGATGCTCGAAGATGTACGGCGATGAATATGTTCAAACTGGTTTTTTATTTAGTGCAAGTGAGCAATGAAAATTCAAAGTCAGACGATTATCCTAAAAATAAACTTTGCGTTTTTAATTGACAAGGCAGAAAGCTCGTTTCTAAGATTAATAATTTTCTTAACACGCAATCGCATACTTTTCGCGTTACATTCACAAAGAAAATTCCATTTGAATATTATGCCCGTTGCGCAATTGACAACCTGTTAACTTTATCAAAAAGTCCAAGAGAATAAATCGAAAATCGATTTTGCAAAGTCGTACGTTTGTCAAATTTGACATTTCTTTTTTATTTTATCAACTTGGGTCTGACCATATCCAACCCGCTCTACTTCGTGTCTACAACGCTAACGCATTCCAGTAGATATATCAATTAAACTACGTTTATCTGTTTGATAATCAAATGCAGAGCTATTTTTCAAGCTCTTTCAAAATTAATTACATTGATTTTTTTCCAAACCCTTATACTGCTAGACAACATTAATCCTATTTATCTCGCAGCTGAATTCAAGACTTTCCATCACTAGTTACAGAATTAAAACACATAATATTTCACTTATCATATACAAAATAAGTGAACAAAACATTAGACTCTTTCTTCTACGAGGCTGACAAGTGTCTCTCGGAGAAAGAACTAGAAGCCAAGTGAAAGTCTAATCCAACTCCGATAAAGCGCTGGGAGTTTGATAAAGTCGAGCTTTCCGCGAAACCGTAACTCATTTTTTGTACAAAAACCACTCGAGAATACCACAAACTGCTCGTTATGTTCTTGGTAGGAAAGTACACCAAAGCAACTTTTATCCACCAAAGCATTTTTAACGGATGAAAAAAGGAAGCAGGGATGTTGTAGGAAAAGCATCACTCTCACCGAAGAGCCTGTACATCCAGGAGGTGGCGGCTGTGGCGGCATCCTCGATGGTCTTGGAAGGCCGCGTCGAGCCCTCCCCGTCGACTAGACTCGCGGACGACGCCTCGCTCCTCGAGCCACGCCACTCGGCCCCGACGCCCGCCGTCGGGAGCCGACTTTACACTCGAGCCACACTTATATTTTGCACCTTACCAAAGCCCTCCTTACAAGGGCTAACCGCCAACCTTTGACGCACTTTGCTCCTTACAATGAAACTATTGCTGAATTGCTATACCTCTGGGAACTTGATGCTTGGCCCCGGTCAGCTGGATTATAATCGTAAGAAATGTATCGCGTTAGAACAATCTTACTCTTTTCAGTTAAACGAGATAATAATTGGCAAAATAATAAAATACCAAAAATTTAAGAAAATCACTTTTTTACATTGAGTAATCGCGCACAGTTAATCACCAACCATTTTGAGAATAAACAAAAACTAGCCCAAAAATGGCTATACACAACAACTCGTAGACCAAACACTATCGGCTGGATTTCATCTGACGGCTATCTGACATCGCGCACGGCTCCTGACAGCCGAGCGAAAGCTCGATGGGAAAGCACTTGGGCGAAAACACTCTTGGAAATAAATAAAGCCAAAGAGAGAAACACTAGCGAAGGAGAAGAGATTCGCGTTAAGCGCACTTATCTGGCGTTGACGGGCAGTGTGCGCCGGCAGGCGGCCGGAGAGCACGCGAGCTGGCGCGTATCACGAGAGCGACTGGAAAGCGGTCGCGCGACCAGAAAGCGCGGGAAGCCCACGTGGTCGCGTGCTGGCTCGAGAGCGCAGGTGGGAGTGGGCGAGCGCGCAAGCCGCGCTACCAAAGCCGCCGCCGTCGCTACTGCTGCAACAGGCAAAACGAGGAGGAGGAGGAGGAGGAGGTCGTGCCACTATCGGGGGCTGGCTGGACCGACCCACACCCCCTCCTGGGGCGGGCTGTTGCCCGCGGTAAGCGCACGCGCGATACTCTGTAGGGGCGGTGAGTAACATCGCTCTCGTTTGCAATATGCGGGTTTGATGAGTATTCAAGCAACGATAAGCTCGAGTTTTGGATTTACTACGACTAATTGCAAACTCGTAATCTAATTAATTTCGACGGTGTGCGCACGTCGCTGCGTTACCGAGTATACTTTGATATTCCTATGACGTTTTCCTATTTGGCATATTTCTCGGTTGACTCAAAAAGTAACAAGGTCAAAAGTTCTTTTTTTTTCTTCAAATATGTGTTTTCACACGGAGTGCACGGTAATGCACTGCATGTTTTCCAGACGCATCTACGGCTTTAAACGTACGTTTGAACAATACCACTAGATGATTTAACATTCGTAATACGTAATACGTTATGACTTATGACGATGTCGTATGTGCTTGCACAAATGTTGCCATTTTTCGAATGACGGGACATAACGTGTTTTTTTAGTTATGAAACTTTGTTGCTTCGTTACTGACTGAATTGCTTGTTTATCTCATATCTTTATTTCAGCTTTCATCGATTTTTCTACTTTGAAATTATTAAGATACTTGAAAAGGACAATATTACAAGATGTATTCGAATGTCAAGCTTTCTATTTGCTTAACATGACTTTAAGAGCTTTTGACATGAGATTAGATATGTGAAGAACCACATATGAAAAAAGTTTTTTCACCATAAAAGCGAATCTAGGAATCGACTGGTTGTTTTTAAGCAAATATTAAACTCCTCTACCCCACTTCTTTCACAACTTTACATATTCGACTGCGAGAAAATAGATATTTGAAAGCTACTCTTTTTAAGCTCTAATACTACGCTCCATAAAGTAACAACCCCCCTACCAATACAATCAGCATTGAGCTTCGTTAAAATGTGCATTCCCTTCGAAACAATGGATTTGTCATCGAGTGACGATGATCGTTAACCAAAGCTTACCGGGTCCCTCTAGTTTACGCGTCTCTCCTCCTACAGCCTCGCAAGCTCTACCGTTAATTACCATCATGCGCAAGTGCAATCTCGACCAAGCGGCTTTGTCGAATATCCCCTTGAAGTGACCCGGGGCCGCGGTCGTTAATTAGAGCGATACATTGGTAAACGGATGATGTCGCTCTTTTTTTATCATCCTCAAATGCGATTTCGCGATGTCATGGATGAGCTTTCGGGGAAAGTTTACTTTTCGCATTTCCAGACAGTCGTGCGAAATTGTAATATAAATTTTATAGGATATTAACGAAATATTGACCATTATTTATACATTTACTGAATTTAATTTTACTTGTATTTGTGATTCTAATTCACGTATCTCAAATTACATCTATTAACGAAACGGAAAGGTGATAATCTAAATTATTTCTCAAAGCAAGACGGTCATTCCGACCCTCGATTGATTGGTAAACCGAAACCGTAAAGATCCTTCTGGTCAGTCTTGCAATTTTCCCTGGCCAATTCAAGGAAAGTTCTCAGATTACCAAAACTTTCGTTGTTCAATCTTAGCTGCTAATTCATTTTTCTTTTTTTTTCCAAGAAAATCTTAATTATTAAAAAAAAACGTTAAAGTACTACAGAAATTTAACTGCTATTGCTGCTTGTTTCTCAAATTTTGCATATAATTTCTTTTTCTTTAATTTTCATTTATTAAAAATATTTAATATGATAAAAAAATTAGAATAAAATTCTTACCTTCGAATCTCGCTCGGAATCTCGACGTCTTCGCTTCATTGGACAGTCCCTGCGTCGTCTGGAATCTGTAACATAAAAAATTAGACATAATTTTTATATCTTTCTTTCCAGCGTAATAATTGTACTGTGCAAAAATGACCAGTTGAGGCATTACTTTAATGATTCGTGGGAGTGTATGCATAGACGAGTTAACGGATCTAGCTGAGTGACGGCTAAATTGTACGTCATGGTGATTATTAGCTGATCGTAAATCTGTTTCGTAAGTCATATACTAAAATTTTACATTAAACGTGTTTAATTGTGAATAATTTCAGTTATCACGTCATAAATACTTGTTTTGTCTGAGAAACTATACTTCTTTCCACATATTTTCAGTAATATTTCGTGCGGTTACAGTTATAATTATAATGTCTTAGCTAGCACAAGCACATACAATTTGTTGGAAAATTAACAAAATGAATCATTATGGGTGAATAAGACTTCTATTTAATATGCCGTCGGCTTTTTACAATTGTAAAGAAACGTAGCGAGTCAGCATCCTGACCATTAGAATAAGATTTTTCGTTCGCGCATTTTCCTCACTTAATTGGCACGGAAGCAACTGTGCTTCTTGTCGCGCCGCGTTAATGCTTTTTTTCTTCTTTCTCATTATTTCACAATTCATCGAGCAAGATTCTCGTCGCGACAAATTAACGATCTTCCAATTATACGCTGAATGTCTTAGCCTCCCCTGCCACAATTAGCAATGAGACAACTTTATAGGTAGTCTACGCCCTCACTAATATTTATTGAAAACAATAAAAGTTACCTTTTGTTAAATTTAAAAAAATCATTTTCAACAAGCTCAAATTTAAATTTCGTTCTACTATCGGCTATTGAAATATCGCGGTCCATCAATTCTATTACCAAGTTAATCCACCTGTACTCTCTCAACCCCCCTTTACACGTCAGCTCCACAGCTGAGCTCGGTTCTCCCCGTAACGCATCCCCGTAACCGACCCTCATTGTCCTCGTCCTGAAAGTCAGATCACGAGCGTTCCCTTCCCTCCTACCTTTAGCGAATCAGTTCTCGAATTGCGCAATTGAAACAGCTAGAGGGAAGAGAGAAGAGGGGGGGTGTAGATGCCTCCCCTTAGCCCCTGTGCTAGCTGTAGGCTGGCAGGACATTACGCAAGCTTTATATCGGAGCCTGCAATTGACGGATTATGCTACGGCAGCTGGTGCCGGTGACGCGTCCACGTAGGGATATGCAAAGAATTGGTGCACCAAAAGAACGAACGCCGTTGCGTAATTCAATTATTAACCCCATAAGTCAAGCCAGCTGTCGATGGAACTTTCTCCGAGCTTTATAAAACGTTCGCTCGGTGTATCGGAGATACAAACACCATGTGTGTATACATATACATATAAATCGCGCCACTACTCGAACTGCGCTGTATCTGAATATAAAGTCGAGTACTCAATTTCACGGGCCGTTCAATGAATAATTATTTTATGGCTTTCAGCACGGCTATACGTGGCAGCTTATGCAACACCGACCTGTCGACTTCTTATCACGCTCGAAATTACGCCGTGGTGTTCGTACGTATATATCTGCATCTATCGGGAAATGCGGTTTAATGAGCTGCAAATATTTCGGTTTTCGATGTTTCCTTTCTTATAATGATTACACATTTTTAGAATGACTATTCCGGTCTATCCATTTTCTTTTACTCGAATTGTTAAGGCATTACACAAGACCTGCTACTCGGTTTAAACGACGATTAATTCAGTCGGGTTATCAGCCTATACCGGATTGATTTGGAAAATCGAAAATTGCGTGACGTATGTTGTGGAAGGGGAATCGAAAATTTTTGAGGTAATAGTTGCCAGACGAGTAAGCGTAGTATAAGCGCCGTTTTGTACTTTCGAAGCAAAAGAAAAATCTAAGCGGTATTGCTGTATCATTCTGATTTTGCTGATTGGTATAAGCTAACGCAACATTATGCAATAGGTACGCGCTTGGATATCGAGAATATAATAACATGAAATTGATGATTATCTATATTGTCTTGTTTATGAATGTAATTTTCAAATCTATTTAATTATAAATTAATGCTTTTTATCATAAGCTAAGATATTTCCATTATTACGATGGAAAATCAAACGATCAATTGAATGGTTAAAGTGTTGGAAATTAACAATTTATTCAACCATGAGTTATTTAAAAAATTTCGTGTCTCATTAGTAATATGAAAAATGCAAACTTACAATAATTAAACTGGATTACAATTGTGTACACTGAATCATTGAAAAATAATAAAAAAATAAAATATGATAAAAACTAAAGTTCGTGAGAAAATGCAGTATTTCACATCTTAATCGGCCAGCCAATAAAATAAAAACCAGCTCATTACAAAGTACATGTTGCATTCCCGAAAGAATGTCAACACTACTAGCCTTATCCCTATAACAGTGAAAGCAACTCACACTATCAAAAACTTCCTTTAATCAAAAAAGAAAAAAAAAGAACCTCACGATTTCGTCGGGGTTCAAACAACTAGGCAACTCGCGAGAAGTAAATTAAACGCCAGTCGAGATAAGCCGAAACATCAGTTGCATAACGCAAACTATAACGAACGCAACGAGGTCTGCGATTTCCTTTCTCTGTACGAACAAGAAAAGTGTAGTTGAGCCGGGGCGGTGGAGAAGAAAAAAAAGTATGTTAAAACGGCGCGGTCCGGCTAGCGCGATATCGGCATTTCGAATCTTTTCTCGCATGCAAAGCCCGATTTTTTCACCCACTTTGGACTCGGCGCAGTATACAAGCGACGATTCTTTTATTATTCGGTGCCGCTTTGCACGCATTTAAATTTTTGTGCTCCGTGCGCCGATCATACATCAGCGATGTAAGCGATGTTAGAAGTTAAAAAAAAAAAAAGATACACGCGTGCTCTCGATATTGGAAAATGTAGCGTGAAAAGAAGAATTACAAATTCAATTAATCAGCTGAGGTGCGCGTTGATCGGCTCTTCTTTCCTTAGTGCAAATGTATATATCGGTCAAATTCACGTGAGCACTTGAATGGCAATTAAAAATACGTAATCGTTTTTACAGCCGCTTTATTGCCGCTTCCGTCAAGGTTAGGATACTCGATATATTTCCGAGTGCGCTTCTATACACATAGAATTCTGCTCTTCGTCTTTGCCCTGACGTAATGGTGCCTCTCTTTCTCTCTCTTACAGTATTTTACTGTTATCGCTATACAAGACAAGGAAGAAGGAGCTAATGGGGATAGGCTTTAATAGCACACGCTTATTCCAGTGCAGCGATTGATTAGCTCACAATAATGTCGTTGTCTCTGCGTTGTCGCTTATCCATATAACGCGCGGTGCAACTCTTTTTACCCTATTTAATTTCAACGCGAAAATTATGGAAGTTTGACGCGGTCATTGGTGTATTAAAGACGCGCGCGCGTGGAATAGCGTAACGCATTGAGCGTCAAGCGCCGGCTTTGGCCAAGGTCGAGTGCGTGCCCGTCGTGGATTTGATATTGGCATCGCGTGCACTGCCGGCTTTAGATGAGTCAGGCTCTGCGCAGGCAGGCTCTTAGATTTTTGCTTTGATGATCGAGCACGGTTTTATTCGAATTTCTCATTGAGAAGAAGTTGTACGCTCCGCCTCCTGGTACTATGAAGGTTACGGATTAGCCAAAGTTCAATACTACACGAGCGTGAAATTGAGGCAAACAGATAAGCAATCGTATTTTCGTGAAGATCGAAATAGATGTGTCGATGGGGAAAGATTTTTTTTCCTCATTTGGTACTCTCAGAGAATTCTTGTTTCATTAAGTAGTGATCTGATTAATTGTGCGTTTGGTGTTGGACGAAGACGCGGTTAAATCTTGCGAGTAATTGCGGTAGGCGCAGGTTTTTTTTTAACTTGCAATGTTGACAACACGCATTTAATGGAAATTATAGTGGTAGTATATGCTGTGCATGTATTTTGAATATTTCATTTCAAGAGCTGAGATAAGGTTGATTGTATATGGGGCAAGTTGGCGCGAGCTTGATTGCTGAAAGGTAGACGAGGAAAAGGAGGATCAAGGGAGAAATGATGTGCGATTTCTAAGGCTCGCTTATCGCGTATCCTGCTCCATACGGTTTAATTATGCAATCGTCAGATGCTTCTGACGTGAGTTTCTACTATAAGGATAATTATTTATGTAAGAGATACTTCCTTATGGTAAAGTGGAAAATTGATAAATGTAAGAACTTTTAAAAGTTTTTCTTCAACTATTATAATTGTATATACTGGTGCGCGAAACCTTGTATTCCGTGATAGGTTACTGAAGTTTATTCGAATAAAAGAATAAGTAAGTTCGAAATAAAATCAATCAAACTCGATGCTGTAAGACGTATAACGTCCAATTAATGCAATATAAAATCAGTACGGTCGGCCTGTATAGTAGACGCGGGACTGGCGCCTTCGGTAAACACCAACAGCAATGGCATATCTCGGACAATCATTGAAATTTCGAGAAAGAGCTTCCGAAGCTGTAGCTTAATGATCTGCATATTGATTTTAATTTTTTTTTGCTTGGGCCATAGCAGATTAGTAATTACTTGTTTAATGAATAACGATTGATACTATATTAACGAAATATCGTTGAAAAATTATGATTTCGGAGTAATTTGTCATTTAAAAATCTTTTGCAAGGTGAATTTAAACGTAGGAATTGATTGTGAGTATAGTAAACAAAACGTTATTCTTACGTTTTTTTTTAAATTTCATTCGTCACTTGAATTTTGTTTGTATTGTGTATTCCAGTAAGAACTAAGCATTTATTTGATACGGTGAAATCGATTTTTTTTAAAATTAATACAATTTAATTTTATAAAATTTGGTAAAACAACAACGATCGTTTGGGTAACCCGAAGAACAAGAGTTCCCGAAACAGTCAATCTACTATGAACTGCGATGTTTAAAGGCAAAAGACTTCTAGAAAGAGCAGCGAAGGCGCATCTGTACGCAGCAGCATCCAGTTACAGAGAGCAGAGGATCGAAACAGAGTTCAAGTGGCGAGTACAAGCATGTGTATGTGTAACTGAGAGAGAAAGAGAAAGAGAGGGAATGCAGAGCGATAGCAAGCCAAGCTAATCTTGTCGTAGTCTTCTCTTTCTCCCAGTATGTCTCTCGAAACGCGCGCGAATCTTCGCGAGCATTCATTTGCAGCCACACAGACCCCATCAGACGGGAAATTATTATTCGTCGGCGTTTGATGCTTTGACGATCGTACATCCAGATATTGACAGGTCGATACTGATATACCTCGTTTGAGGAAAAAAAATTTAAAGGAACGTTTTTCGGCACTTAGAGGATTTAACGGGTTGCTCGGAATTCGGGGAATGGCGTTGAGTTTATTGGAGACTGATACGGGTATTAATCTTTGGCTCTGCCGAGACTCGAGAACTCGCTGCGCGCGCGCGATGCGATGAGAGCACAATTGTCGCTATCATAGCCGCAATTGGCGATGTTACGGGTCCAATTATATTTCTGGTTGTCGCTAACAATGATTACATACCGTTGCTTTGTGCTGCTCTTTCGCGAATAATGTTTTGACAAAGTTCCGATCCCGTTATTGTCGATGAATTGTTCATCAATTTCTCGGTTGTTTTTTATGAGTAATAATTTAATCGATACAATTTGTTTCGTGATTTATTTAGTTATTGTTTGGTGCTTTTGCAATAAAGTTAATGGTTTTCTTTAATCTTTGAAAAAAGGTTTTTGTATTTCAAATTGTAAAACTGAAGTCGAAAAATGTATTATGAGTCAACCTAAAATAATGTATTTCATTAAAATTAAAACAATACTTAAAGGTAATGTTAATAAAGGCGATAAAAAAGCTGTTGTTTTAAATATTGCAAGTGAAAAAATATAATGTCAGTACTGTGACCATATTCGACGATAAAAACAGTCTCGACTTGTAGTGCGGCATTAGTTGGAAAATGCAAACACGCGAAAAACGAGACGAGGAGAATCAAATAATGACAGCGAGTGTAAGAATCTGAGATTCAAAATGTGATAGCATAATCGTTTTAGATTCTTTGTTAATAACAACGCTTCCCACGATATAAAAATAAAATTATACGCTAACCTAAAGTACTAATAAATCTACTTTTTAAGGTTTAATTTATTAAAAAAAAAAATTCAAACTAGATCAAGCAAAATTATAAAAAAAATTAAGATACAAAAAAAAATATTGAACATACCGCAGACAACTGCCCTTCCAAAAAAAGCACGAATACATAAAAGCTGGTAATTCAAAGACAGAACTTCAAGACAAATAAATCACTCGGTATATCAGCTACCATCATCTTCCATATCGGCACCTCACAAAGTACCGCACCCCGCCATCCTCCCGCAGTAATAAAAAAAATCCGAAAAAGCACCAAAACAAACGTGAACACGTGTAAACTGTCAACAAATTAAAAACTATCAGCGAACAAGCAAAGACTTTGGAGCGTCGTCATAGTCGTCGGTGCACAGCAGCGCCCCGCACTGACGTAACTCTCTCCTCTCTCTCATCGCGGACTCTCCAGCGCGAGTTCTCGGCGTATTGTCAATGTAATTTCGCCGGCGCGCAAGTTGCATAACCACACTGCCTCACCACTACAATACACACACGGACGCACACAATACGCTCGCGCTGCCCTGGAAGAGGCTCGCGCGCGAATCGGCCGCGGGTACTACTCGCGAAAACGCGATCGCCGCCTATACATACAAGTCTGACACGGATATACCACACGTTATATCTCGCTCGCTCGTTGTGTTCTTGGTGCGCGCTCGTTCGACTTTTCCGACGTTGTACGGATTCGACGCGACCTTGCTATGTGCGACCATGTTACTTCTCGCGCTACGCGCTACTCCCACCGATGTTCCTCGTTTGTGCGACGAGAGCTTGCCGTGTGTTGGGAATTCAGAGCTCTCGGGGGGGGGGGGGGAATTCTTGACCGTTTGTAAGGTTGCGCGCTTTGAGGAAGTATTTGCTTTAAACATTGTTTGCTTTGCGGAGACACGATATTTTTCAAGGATTTAGCGATTCGCCAGGCTGGAACTTTTGATTTGATTATTTTTTTTGATTCTGTGTAGTGTAGTAAAATTTTTTCTCATTTCCATAACACATTTGGTAAAATTTCAAAGTAAGCATGTATAGTGATTGATCATGAGTAATACTAGGAATGCAAAATTGAAGCGAAGCTTTATAGGACTTGCTTGGTCAACCAACTTGGCCCATAAATAATCAATACCTAAGAGTAAAAAAAAAACGACTCGTACCGCCAGAAAAACCAAAAAATCACGATTTTCCAGTGGCGAATCAACATATTCCTCGCTTATCGCACCAATCAACGCCGGACTCGAGAAGAGATGTTTCTCCGCGGCAAGCATTACGTAAAAAAAACGTCCCGCATAAATATTGAACAGCTCACTTGTATCAAAGCCGCGGAAAAATGCAACGATTTTCCTCGTGCGCCAGAGTACACAGTTCACTAAAAAAAAAGAGCCCCGCGTGGCGCTCGTTTATTCTCGCTTACAATCGGCCGATCGTCGTTGCGTACATATTTAGATCGTAAATCGAAAAGCCGCGGAGCGATAAGCGCAGCAGCGGCAGAAGCAAAAACACAACAGCAGCAGCAAAACGGAGCGCGACTTTGAAATCGCTGGCTCGATAAGCCAAGGCCGCGCGCGAAACCGCATCTCGGGACGATCCGCGCCCTTGATCCCATTGCGGTGTGTGTGTGTGTGTGTGGAGTCTGCAAGGCCCAAGACCGAAGCACAGCGCACAGCGATCCTCTCCTAACGCGCGCATAACGCCAATATAACGCAGCAGCCGAGAGCGGCATAAAGTATCGGCGTTATCGCGTCTCCGTGCGCAGCAAACAGGGCTAGAGGATTGCGCGCGTGGTATCTGCGCGCCGATAGCTCGCGTTCGCGATTTAAAAAACCGGCGGCGCGCGCGACTGCGCTGATAACAGCCGCAGAGAGACAGAGAGACAGAGAGGCCGAGAGCAACCGGCGACAGGAAAGCTCGCTTGGTCCAGGCTGCCTCTTGCTCGATTTTCCGGACTAGCGGAGAAGAAGGAGGGGTAGTGGCACTCACATTCAAGGAAGCAACAGGTCGGCCGTGAAACTGCTGTCCGGGTTCCTCCAGTCGCCGCGGACGATCTACTCGGCGGCGGTTAGGGCGCGCGGCCCGCCGCCTCGCCTCGGACATTCCTCGCTTTCCCCACTTTCTTTCGACTGGCTTTCTTGCCGAGTCCAGCAATAAGCGGCGGCAGTCTTAATTTACGGTGCCGCAGAGAGACGTGGCGCGAGAACACAGCAGGCTGCGCGCGGTCCGCAGCAAACGACGACTACTTTGCCTATACAATGACCGGCTCGCTAATACGCACGCAAGACGGACCTGCAGCAAGTGGAAGCGAGAAAGAGAGAGAAGCGCATCGCGCGCGCTACTAGAGCGATTAATGGGGGAGCGAGAGGAGCTTACCGTCGAGGAGACGCGATAGCGCGCGGTGTAGCACACCAAGATGTTTGATGATGGAGGGAAAAAAGACTGGAGCGCGACTGTCATGGCGGCGGGCTTGCGAGGGCAGCACCGTCTGGACCAAAAGCTTGCGCGCCATTTTGCGGGTGCAATTGAATTTGGTGGTGATAAGTATTTATTAATTGGCCCGCTTGAATTTGTATCAATTTTGTCTTGAATTCTAAAAAAAATCAATTGTTAAAAGATCCAGATTTTTTGTTTGACAAATAACTATATTTACAATTCAAGTAAATTTAGTTGGTTTTTTATTAAAAATGTTTAACAATACAACATTTGTTATTTAGACATGTGGTAGAAAGTCAGAGAAGAGAAAAATATAATACAATTTTTCTTGTCTTATGATCAAAAATATCTACATAATTTTTTACATTTGAAGTTAATAGAAAAAATTTCCTTTTATCTTAGTATGATACAATTACATTTTTGACATACACCTTTCAAACATTTCGAAAGATAAAAATCAATGTATTATAGTACCTAATTACACTAATTTATTTTTCATTTGAATAATAAAGTACCTAGTAATGGGTAAAATAATAATTATTGTAATAGATACTTATTGTACACTTGTTATAAAATAAATATTAAGCTTGTAAAACTGGTCTCTCGTGTTTGCCTTGTAAATCAGTATTAGCTGCTGAATATCCAGTACCTCCCTAAAAGATTAAATTAGCCATATTAGTTTAAATTTTATATTTAACACATTTAAGTTAAAGTAAAATTTATACTTATTTGTACTTACTCTCTGAAGAGGAAGTATATCATCTTCTTTTAATGTAGTACCATCTAAAGGGTTGATCCAATCCTTTTTAATAATTTTTTCTACACATTCCATTGTTACCACATGACCACTAAAATTCAATTAAATGATAAACACATTTATATAAGTTTTTAAAAATCAAATACTGAATAAAAATATTAATTATACTTACGTTGGTTTGAGAACTGCACATGGTGTACTGTTGCTTAATACATCACGTGTAATTGGACACATGTATCTTGCTGATTTGACAATTAATGATTTTTGATCAGTTGGATCATTAACCTCAGTGAATTTAATAGGAATGAGATCTTTCAATTTTAGAATTTTGCCACTAACTGGACAATAAATATTTTTATCAGGTTTTGGAAGAATAACTTCTTTTGCCTCTGGAGTTTTTGATGGTATCCAGAAACTTGGAAGATCCTTATCTCTACCATTGCTCATGTTAGATACCGAAGAACTGGCTTCCTCGGCCTTTGCTGTTTTCTTAGATACAATTGTTTTCTCTCCTTTTAAAAAATTTTGTAACTTCTTTAATTCATCATTTGCAGTCTGTTCTTGAGATTCTTCCTAAAAATAAAAGAATGATATAATCAGTTTGGACCAATAGAAATATATGTCATATAATTATTTAGTAACATAAAACTAACCTCCAACTTCTTTTTTTGTTTTTCATACTCTTTCAATTTTCTAGTATACTCCTTCTTTTTGGATAAAATATACTCGAGTATAGCTTCTTTGTCGAAAAGAACTCCTTCTTTCCTGAAAAGACATATTTTAATTAGTTTTATGAACATAAAGAAAATGTCATTCTTAATAAACATTACTTTAAAAATTAAGTAAATTTAAAAAGCGATTACTAACTCAATATAAAAGAATAAAACTTCAACACAAATACTTACGTGACAACGGGATTCCTACAGGGCTGTAATGACAAGCAACAACAATCAAAGTCGCGAAGGGAGTCCTTACCGACTCGTTGACTGTTTGTACCATAGCCAGAGGCTGCGGCGTCTTTCTTTTTCTCGTGGTATGTGTACACAGCTCCAGCAGTGCAGTTCCTTGCGTGTCTCGTCATCTTCTAAAAACTTCCTTTTTTACAATCTCTGTTAACTAAAACTGTTTATTCAGATATAACGCGCAGAAGAAGCTATACCAAGTCTACTTATAAACAAGCAGACGCCAACGTTACTTCAATAAGCGTCTGACGCTAGCTCTCAGCCGGGTAGAGCCAATCAGCGATGTTCTATTACTGCGCAGCTACCTGATTTCAGCAGCAGATTTCAGACGCCGGAAGTAATAAACTTTTTGGTGTTGAATATTAACAATTAGGTATGTATAAGTAATAAAATAAATAATTTAAAATTATTTGACATAAATTTATTAATTAAAAAATGTTTTAATCGTTAAAAATGAAGCATACACGGTAACATCCAGTATTTCGCCGAAGATCATGTGACCGGCCGAGTTCGCGCATTTTAACTCGGCCGGTAAACGGGCATCGAGCTTCGAGCGAGAAGGTAGTTACTTGACCTACGTTATGTGTGCATCAGTAAGGATTGGCAGAATGGTTTCGGAAGTAGACGCTGTCGACGCAAAAACTGAAGAAGACGATTTCGACAGTTGTTTATTCAAAGAGGATTTCAATATTCATGAGCTGCAACAAGAAGCCGAGGTGATATGTCGAAAATATGAAAGGACGTTGGGCAAAATGTTTAAAAGATGGCGTCGTCTTAAAAAAAAAGAAGGAAACGACAAATTGAAGAACGAGCTGGTGACTATTTTTTATTTATTCTTATTATTATTATTGGTCTAAGTGAAGATAAAAACACACGATTCAAATACGCTGAACAATTTTATCAACCGTCTGGGCTTGCTACGATTCCATTGTCTCCGGAGTCCGGACATGTTTATTTTTTTTTCGTGGAAAAGTATAGGGGAGAGAGAGGTAGGTCTTGTTTTGGCGGATTGCGGATTTGTTGTTTGGTTTACGGAAGGATTAGCGAAGAAGGCTGGGATATTATCTTTTGCCTGTTTTTCGAAGACAAGAGAGAGATGTACGCTTTTGCCGGAGAAGCGGAAAAAACAATTCCTTAAAAATATATAGATATGTATTTTTAGGAATTAACGTTTCCAGGCCGATGGTTGAGATAACTGAATTTTCATTGCGATGAAAATATAATAGGCGAAGAAAATTAGCCGACAAAGACAAATAATAGGAGGGAGAGAGAAAGGGTTCGTATAAGAATGAGCGATTTAAGGTGACAAAAGACGTTTTGGGAATTCTACGCGACTTTAATTAATTCAAGAGCCCGTCAGCCCGTCGAAGCAGGCTTTGATTGTTATTCTACGAGCAAATCCCAAGAAGTGCACATGCAATGAATAGCGAACAGGCCTGTTCAAAATTAGAACCTTATCAGTTTATCTATCGCGCGTCTCTCTTACGACGCTCTCCCCCCCCCCCCCCTCACACCCTCCCCTGCACAAACAATCAAGCAAAAGAGGGCGTAAATCTCGCAGCGGTTTTCTCTTGTCGCTAAGTTAACTGCTGTCCTCTCCCTCGTTTCTTCTCTCCCCCACTCTCCCTTCTCGTCTCGTTCAAAGTCGTTTATAAACGCGCGGTTTTAACTTACTATGCTGTGGCGAGATGCGATTTTCCGCTCGGGGCTAAATGGAAAACCGCGGTCGTAGTACGTACACACGCACCTCCTTGCCCCTCCCCGCGTGCGGATCCCTCTTTTAATTATTTTTCACCTATGTACACCGATACCGACACGAGCTTGGCCATACAATGTGTGTGTGTGTGTGTGTGTGTGTGTGTGTGTGTGTATACGCGTGTGTGTAGACTATAGTTTCGATTTTCGAGAGCCGCCTCTATTCAAAGTACATTTTAACTCGCGCTAGGATAAAAGGAAGGTATAACGATAGTCGGGGTCGGGGGGAGAGGGGTAGGCTTTGTGTTGTTTACGCGCTGGATTTTCGACGAAATTAATTATCACGGCGGGAGGAAGTGACGGGCGCACAGCCACGACTTTTGGCCTTTATATGACGCTGTAATGGATTTCGAGTGAAATTAATAGAACGTCCTGCTGTCTCTTGCTTGGCTGTCATTTTTTTTTCTTTTCAAGGGACAGCGTCGATTCTGCAAATTCAGCTTTGGCACTTGTTTAAATAGGACCGCCACTGTGATGCTGGGGATGATAAAGCTTTTGATTTAATCAAATAGAGTATTGTCTTTTCGAAACTCGAGCGTGTCACGCGAGCTGGACAGCGTAGAATGAAATTTTTTTTAAAATCGAAAAAAAAATGAAATTGTACAAAGTCGCTTACGTTGGCACCAATCGCACCATCAAGCTTGGCTCTGAAATCGTCAACTTTTATTTCCGGTGGCAAACAAATTATTTTACCATCTCGTGTCGCAAAGGTATAGAACAGGCAAGCGTTTCGATTAGCTTTGTTTTGAGCACGAAGATTAATGATGGCTGTTTGGTCGGCTAGCAATCGCTTGATAAGCGCTCGTATAAATTTCGTACCTGCAGGTAATCGAAGCTTTTGCTGCGCGAAACGTAAGGATTGATATTGGCCAATGAATTGTAAATAAATGCTGAAAAAGAATGCAAAAAAACGAAGATGCTTCTTTAACTTAATTATGCGTGTAATTAGAAAACCGTAAACGACTTTTAAGTAGCAATTATTCTCTTTGAGACTAGTGGAAGAAAAAAAAATAAGCGTATTACTCATCGTGCAAACGTAACTTATTTTACAGTTCTGCGTAATTCGCTTTGTTTTCTTACATACAAAGACTTTATTCTTCGGAAATTGCTTGCATAAAATTTAATAAACGATTGCACGAGGGAGCTCTCGCCGCTAAATTCACTCAAGCTTGAAAAGGCACTTAAAAGCGTCTTCTTATTTTTTCCGTCCGGTTTTTTCTATTCAATCCGTTATTTTTATGGCTCTACCAAGTCTATATTACCTACACGTCAATCGTGAATTCACTTCATAAACGCTTGTATATTCAGTTAATTAAGAAATCTAAAGTCCTATTAAAATAAGATCATCTCTACATTTATCCATTTTATATTTCTCTATTTTCACTCTCAATCCACGTATTCATCCATTTTCCGTTAAAACAAATTTAATGCAAATACGCTAATTCTTTAAAAAATAAAACAAAAAGCCATCACTCAAACTTGACTTTTTAATAACGTTAAACAGTCGTCTCGAGATATGACTCTGGCAGAGAGTAACAGTACAGCAGGTTGCTATTCATTATTCTTCAACTACTCAAAGACCAAACGAAGGTTCAACGTAAGCGTCTCAACGAGTCTGTAAATAAATTCTAAATATTTAACTTTTCCAAGCGAACAAGTGCACCAGCACATTCATATAAATTCAAACAAAAGTGGAAGAAACTCGCGAGCCAAAGCCAATTAGTCGAGGGAAGCGTTCTCTCTTTCGCCTGCTCTTGAGAGAGGCTCGATACCATTCGTTGATCGTTGCAGTAGAGAACCAGAGGTTAATTGCATGGGCTATGAAATCGGACAAAACGTCCGAAGGAAAAAACTCCTTTCCCCTTTCAATGCGACAAACGAGCGTGCAATTGAGATTTTCGATGAGATACGCGTCGGCTTTCGTGGAAATGGCACTGTGTGCTTGCGACGAGGTCGATAGGAAAATTTATGAATTTTCCTCGGGCTGAATAAGTCTGTTTATTTACAGAGGATGTTTTTGATGTTGTCAGACCTACTTTATATTTTTAAGGAGCTGGTTGCGAATGTAGTTTTAATTGTGCAATTGAGCGACACTTCTTGTATTTTTTTTTTAAGTAGAAGGAATTTTTTGACTTCGTTAAAATTCGCCACGCGTTTTTCGGCAAAATCTACAAATGTATAGAGAATTGCTTCATAGGTGATAGCTAAACTTTCACGTTCTCTTTCGGCTTTGTTTTCAAGGTTAATCATTTAAGCTTGAAAAAAGGTCAGTGTTTTTTTATTTCGTTGAAATTTTTTTTTTTTACACATAAACGATTATTTTCGAATCTGTTATTTCATCGCGGAGATACATAATTAGCTTTAATTTGAAAAAAAGAATTTTACCAGCTACGCTAATTTTCAGGATTGTCTGGAATTTTTTTTTATTCAAGAGGCTTATTACCGTTGAATAACTTCTTGAATTCCGGCAATGGAAAATTTTACGATAACAAGACACTTGGAAGTGTCAGTCCTCAGAGCCACTCTCGTCTTCGTCTCCTTTTGCTCAAAGTGCTGATAGAGCACGACTTGTTTCTCTTTGGCACTGGAATTTTTTTTTCATCTGCAAATGTTCGTGGCATTTTTTCACTCTTACCATTTTTTCTACAATAATATTTCCCTTTTTACTGACAATAAAAGTATCTACCTGGAAAAATGCAAATGAAAAAAGGTTCTACAAAAATTAATAAACTTGGACTATTAATCATAGTTAATAAGTATCGAATGTCAACTTAATTATATGGCGTTTTATGAGTCTTCCACTTGATATGCAATATTTCTTCTTTAGGTCAAGGTCAAGGTTCCTTTATAATCGTATTCGGCAAATGTTCGACATGCTTTGAGGAAGAGACGAATGACTTGTGGTTTATAGACATTGTCCCCTCGTTATTCTTACGCGACCTTTTTAATATTCAAACGGAGCCGTCTTAAAATTTTCACTAATACACGTAATATATATGAAAACAAACAAGGACCTCGCGTTTTATGAACGATGGTGTTATAAATGATATCACGTTATAAATATTCAGCAGTTTAAAATTTATTAAGGTGTGAAATTACTTATTTTTTCCTCGGCTTCATTGATTATTTGAGCCTTATCTTTTTATGAGTTTAGAAAAAAAAGGAGCTTGACGAAATCGTTCATAAAATTTTACGTTTTGTTTTCTTTATTTTCATTACGCTACTAAATCACGTTTAACAGTGTCAGCTGTTTAACGGTTTTGTTGAAGAATGAGTATTTGCAATATTATGCATATTGTTACGATTATTAATTTAGGTAATATAATTCTCAAATTGCTTAATAGCATAGTAGATCTCTTTATTATTCAGCAAGATGAATATTTATTGAAAACATAAGGAAAACCACGATAAATGTAAAACGAGGATATCGAGCTAAACAAAGTCTTTACACTTTCTCATTTTATCTTCAGTAAATAATACAACTTTATCCCTTACAACAGCACGTTTTATTTTCCAGAGAACGACACAAACACGCATAATGACACTTAATTTACAATCTCGAAGTGCAGCGTATAGCATTATCTTACGCAAATGAAGAAACTCATTCTGTTCGGGTAAAAGTCAACGCACAGTTTGGATCTACAGTCAGCGAAAGACGAGCAAACCTTTGCAACATCAAAAAGTAAGTCCCCAATATCACAATATTAATACTATTAAATGAAAAAAATCTTATTACAACAAAACAATAATCGAGTATTGCGCATCGGCGGCCAAGCCTTGCTGTTACTGTAATTTCGACATTTCGCCGAGCATATAATCAGACGCAACGCAAACCGACCTTGAAGCTATGCGACTCGTCGCTCGTTATTCAATGCCGTCCGGCGTTCTTTTTTTTAATCTCTCTTGCCTGTGCGCGAAAAAGAAACAGATAGAAGGGAGGGACTGAGAATCGTTTTCCGATAACTCTAGCGCAAATTCCGCTCACGAGCCAAGCGACATGCGTAAAACACGATGTCCACTTCTTCGCTCTCCACCCCTCTGAAGTAATGTCCGTTGCGAAATTCTTTTTTTAAGGTCGACATAAAAGTTGCACGAGTGTTGTATGAGTGGGCGCGTAGGTTAAGCTCTTAAAAGTAATCAACGATTTCGCGTAGGTAAAGATATCAAAGCTCAACGTTTAAAAACTTACTCTTTGAGCAGGAGACGAGCAAATAGATCAAGGTAACTTACACCGACCGACATCCGTTGGTCATTATTTTTTATCTGGAAAAAAGATGTATAGTCCGATTCGCACAGCCAAGCTTGCAGACCAGTCTGCGATTTCTCCTGGGATTAAAAAGCTCAGCCAGTGTGCGTTGCGAGAGAAGCGTCCGTAACTTTTATACCCAGGCTAACCCAGACTCGGGATATTTGCAATTCGAGTTTCTCGAGAAGAGGAGGAGGAGGAAGAGTAGTAGCAGCGGGTTTGTGTGGACGAAAAGTCGGTGCAGGAGGTCGAGGGCAAATTTTTTGTCGGTGCAGATTAAGAGCTGCTTCAAGCCCCCGAGTAGGGATTATTTCAGTTTCCGGGTGAAACTTTCTTCCGATACTCCGGTATATTTTTGTTCTTCCTCGGAGTTCGGAAAAGTTGCTTTTTCGTACGTCAATGCCGAGGGACGTTTCGACTTCTGACTTCTCGATACGAGATACTCGAGGGGGAAGCGAGGGAAATTGACGCCGAACAAATACGTTTGTTTGTTCACTTCCTGTAATTTCACAATGATTTAACGATATTTTAATTTGAAATCTCAGCTCAATTTCGATGAGACAATTTTAAACAACAACATATACTACAGTAGATGCATTTTTTCCATTCAAGCTTAAAGTCGAGAGAGATACAGTATTGCGTCATGTAAGAGAGAACGCGAGAGCGGATCTGATCGCTTCCTGCGCGCCGCGTAATAAGGATGCAGCCGAGGCGAGAGATGGGGCTCGCAGAGCGGCAAAGTCGAGCGCCGAGAAGGAAATATAAAAGTCCGTTTTTTTCTTCTCTTCCTCCTCCTTTTCGGCGCTAATTACTACTCCGCCTGGCGTAATGGCCGTATCTGGGTTTGCTCATACACACACGCGCGCGCGTGCTCCACCAGATTACAATCCGAAGGTCGACGAAGTTTTATGGTAGTTGCCCGTGAACCAAGCGCTTTGCGTTGCTCGTGCGCGAAGGTCGCGTAAGCAGCTAATCAGTATCTCCCGTAAAAACGGAGAGAAGTTTGTCGCCGCAAGGGGCGGATTATCCGGTTGGGGTTGGTTATTTGTAAGATGGTCAGCTATTGTAGATGTTTTCCTTAGGGTCATTTGTTTATGGTGGCCTTATGACGTTTGGTTTATTTTTCGGAACGACTGACTCGGTGTATTTCATATTTCATGTATGAGGGGGGAGGGGGGTGACCGTGAAAAGGATATACATTTTGATGGATATATGAATAACAGCGTGGATGAGTTGGAGAAAGTTTGACAGTCCCTGGTCTGACGATAATAATCTTTCATTTGATGGTTTATTTTTGACAGAGGTGTATATATATATGGTGTATATATATAATAATATGCAGAGGGAGCAGGGCGTACGTAAGGTTTCGAGAATGTATTTACGTAATTGCAGACGGCGGCTGCTGATTTCGGTGCTGCTTATAATATTTTACTGCCAATGCAGTTTTATGACTTAATATTTATGCGGCTCGTAAAGGATTGATTTAGTGCCAAAGGAGCCGGCAGCTCTGAATAATACAGGCGCGGGAGTACATAAGCCAGCGCCGTACATCCTTTTTTGATTCACATACACATACACGCGCGCGAAATGTATAGCGCGTGATTATTGAATATCGTGTGCAGGAAGCGAGGTAAAAATTGCAGGAAATTTGGCAATTTTAGAAGCAGCACAGGATGTGCCGAGCAGCACTATCTAGCAACCTTTATATACAATACACTGTTATAGGTTTATATATCGTCTTCGACTAAATTGGACTAGCTACCTGCGTATAGCATCAATTTTATTTGTTGTTCATTATTGAACGATTGCGGATAATGTTTATTTTGAGAGCTGGAGCGTTATATGAAAAAGAGTACAAACGGTTGACAAAACAAAGCAAACTTGTATACACGTAACTAAAGTCTCCTGTGATACAGTTGTACATGGCAAATACAGCTCAATTTTTATTTATTAATGCGAAGAAACGTGACTGTAGTAAGAGCTACGCTCGTCGTTGTCGCGCGTTTACAAACAAAACCAGCCGCTACAAGTAAACAACAATAACAATAATTTGATTCTGTGATGATACTTGGGAGAGACCCTCATTTTTTCCATATCAGCACGGAAGCGGCTCTTTCCAGCAACGAGAGCCGGACTTACGCAACGCGATCGCCGCGGAAGCCGGATGCCCGGCTCGCTGTAATAGCGATGCGAATCGCCCGTCCAGGGTTTTCCCGAAATCAGTACTATTATACGTCACCGAATAGCCGATGATTTTTCACTCGCTGTGGGATAATGGACCGCCCTTCAGCTATCGATTTCAAGTGCCGACTGTTGTGAGCTATTACTCGTCGCGTCACTGGCTGTATTAAGATAAGCGAGATCCAATTGCTTGCGCAATATCTGGTTTTTCTTTTTTTTTCTAACGTTTCATTGGTTGTTAGTTCTCTGATTCTGTGTGTTTTTACACCTGAGCGATTCTTAATTTTCTCAGTTTCACAAGACCGACAAAGTAGTTGTATGGTAATATTAGTAAAAAAAATCAACATTTGTGTCAGGCAAATATGGGAAGAATTTTTTGTTTACGAAAGTGCAGGCTTAACTTTTGAACAAACATTTTGTAAAAAGAAAAAAAAAAGATTAATTAAAGCTAATGAGCGATTTTGCTGAACGTACTTCCGCGACGAGTGCCTAGAAATGAAACAGCAGCGATCACAACAATAAGACTCGGGGAATAAAATAACAAGCGTAGCAATAACAAAAACAAATGGAAAGCCAGATGCGCTGTCGAAAAACTGTATACCGTGCCGAGAGGACGAAATAAAATAAAATCGTCGATTCTCTGAAAGTCTGGAGGGAGATATATATAACACTCGAAGCTTCACGAGAGCGTCGGGATTTTGAAGCACTTCAACTGCCGCCCGCGAAATTATCACAGCGGCCAAAAATTCCAGTGCCCTCCCCACCCTGTAGAGAAAATCAATCGGCCGTCGAGTGGTATACCGATGGGTCCCAAAGTTCGTACTGCAAATATTTGCGCATTCGGTCGCTGATAATTAGAGACAGCAAGGGGAGATGTTGATAGGGACGACAAAGCATCTAGTCCATTCGGTTGCGTCAAAAGAAACGCGCGCGAAATGGTGTTTGCACCTGGGTGACAATGGCACATCCCCACGTGGGAGATAGGGTGCGCAGTGACGAAGCAGGAGGGAGAGAAATGAATAGGCGGCTCGATGCGCTTTATTGAATTTTTATCTGATCCTCGGCTTGGCCGATGTGTTTTCGGAGCTGTCGAGTTTTTGGATGATACGCGCGCTGTTTCGAGAGGATCGGCTTTGGATTCGATTTGGTGTTTGGATAGGGATTATACGTTTGCTATTCGCGTTCGAAGTTTTGGAATGGGTTCTAGGTGCTCTAAACTGTTGGGCTATTGATGAGTGATTATTAGGAGCAAGTGGCGCATAAATTATGAAAACAATGGTCGATTAGTTGACGTTTGAGGAATAGGACGTTTTGTTTTCATAAAGCTACTGAAAATGCGAGGATGAATTTTAATGCGTGCACGTGGTATAATTGGATTTACAGGGTAGATTTATCGCTTGACACTTGGCAAAATTGTCATTCGGGAAAAACGAAATTTCACTCTTGTTGTGAAAATGATGAAAAAGTGCTTTTCCGGCGGCGTAGCATTAAATTAAGTCAGCCGCTGCGCAATTACGTTATTGTGTCACATTTCACGTGTCGTTAATTTTATTTTCGTAAAGTCTTTATGCTGCAGTTAAAATAATTTAATTGCACAGCCCTAATTTATGGGTATAAATAAAACGGTGAAAAATTTCCAAAAATTAAAAATTCTCCCCTCTAATCAGTAAATTTTCAGCATAATAGAACGTAAACCCTGGATTAAATTAAAATACAAAAATCCCCAAGACGTATCAGACACTAAGCCCACCCAATAAAAAATAAATTTCTCCAGTTTCCTCCCCCTCCAACAGTCTATTCATTTTTAATAACCACCCTTCTCTTTCGTCATCTCTCAATTAATAATTCATCGAGCTCTGCCTGCTAAATAATAGCTTAATTAAATCGCAATCGCGAGGCAAGCTTTTCAAAAGCGAAAATCCACATTCCAGCAGTACAATCGGACTCGGGCTGATTCGACCACGCGAGAAGTCGGCGGACGACAGCGCTGGGGGAATTATCTCATTAGTCCCGAAGAAAATTCGTAGCGGTATTCTCGCGTTAATTTCTTTTCCATTGTGCTACAGCCACAAAAAAAAAGAGAGCCTTATCTCGCTTACCCCTTTCCTTTTACTCCACGCGCGTCAAGCGTTTAGAGCTGCGATATGCGAGAAATAAATTGCGCTTATGCGCGAGAATAGCTGTGTGCCTAGGGGGGGATTTCGTGAAAATGGACGGACGTGGAGGTAGATCTCGCGTGGACAAAGCAGGACTAATTTTCGGCCTTTACCTCAGGGAGGATGGATAATTGAGTAGCTCGAACGCGACGGGGAGCCTGCGGTAATTTACGTATAATCCCCGGACTTGGCATTTAGCTCGGCTACGTAGTTGCAGTCTTGTTGGACGTTTATTCCTTCTGCCTGATTTCGGCTCGTTGATGTATTGTCCTTGTGAAAGGCCATTTCTTCCCAATTAAGTTTTATCCTTGCAAAGACTGGTTAACGCACGATGGCTCAGTTCACTAAACATTCAAATTTCCCGCCGAAATGAACGTCGTATTTCACATGGTAATCGTTAAAAAAAAATTTAATTTAATTCGTTATATACAAAACACAATGTTACCTTACCACAAGCCGATATAATCCATTAGCAAAGAGCGGCGATTAAGTCAACCGCATCGTAGAGGCAGTATATACTTTAAAGACAGGCGCAATCACAGTCAGCGACAGATAAGGGGGGTCGTAGAAACTCGTCTTCAAGTTTTGCACGTATTTCTGATATTTATGTAACTCGGGCTGGAAGGGGTCCGCGCGCGAGAACATTGCGCAATTACAGCTTTGCCGCGGCTCAGTCTTTTCTAGAAGTGCTCGGTGAACAAGTGTGCGAGAGTCAAGCGACATTACACATACAGCTCTATTGCTCTGTCTCGCGCGCGCGCGTCCCGTGTAATTGGGCGTCCGTTGCGCGCGCGCCAGATTAAAATAATTATTTCGGCTGCCGAGGCCGATTTATTGTCTGGCGCTCGGCCGATGACGTTGACGGAAAAGTGCAGACGCGTCGCGCACGCTACACCTCCTCCCTCCTCGTCCCTCGATGAATAATAAACTCGACGGTGTACATCCAGTGCAGCCTTTGCCTTATAATTATCGTTATATAATTCCCCAAGCTCACGCTGATATCGAGAGCTTGACTATACGAGCATCTTTTTGCTGGCTTATCTGCAATATGGCTCCTTAGAACATGGAAGTTGATAGAACTTTTCATCGACACAGTCACAAACCTCTATGAAGGGATAGAACATCTCGGTAATTAGCCAGATTGCGACCATTCACCTTACGCTCTTTCCATCGTCAAACCGACAACCGCGGCAATTTGACGAAAAACGCGGAGTCCTAATGAAACATATCCGGCTTGAGAGGCTGCCCACCTGTAATTCAGTCGTACACAAAACAGTATACCTAAGCTCTGCCTTGAAAATCGGCGGTCTCTTCCGCGAATCGTCGGTACCCGAGCGGTTATACATATATTTTTTTGCCGCGCGCGGAAGTCGTTAAGCACTTTGATTCCATAAGCTGACGTCACTTATCGCTGTACGCGTAGAGCCCGTTTACGTGTGCGCCCGTGTGGATATGCTGGAAGGTTCGTCGACGGTGTGCTCTATGCGCCAGGACTTTTAGCTGTCGCGGGGAGAAAAGAGTTACAGCCAGATATAATACATAGGCGTAAGAGTATAGCGGGGCCCCGTGTCACTTTGAAAAGTGGAGCGGCACGACCTTCCGTACTCTCCTAGGCTCGTCTCTCGCTAATGATTACGCGCTGACTTGCCGTTTTCATGGTGTACATACGCGCTGCGTTTAGTTGATGTTACGTTATCGACCGTTGCGTCGTGCAGCGTTGTTTTACGGGCAAATAAAATGTCAATGGAGGCTCATTTTTTCTTAAAAAAAAAGAGTCAACTGGTTTTTGTAAAATGCAGTTATTCATATGTATTTGCTCAAATCTTTTTCAACTTTTTCATACGATCCACTAATCCCGCGTACGAGTGTCATCTGCGTCTAGTTGACATGTTCCGAGGAGCGCGTGTGTGTGCGTCCGTGTTGTGGTATTATGTCAACATCAATCCGAGTGATATACTCCCGACAAAGCTGCATGTAATTGCCATTACTGCGCTTATCCGTCATTGTTTCATAAAAGGGCTTAGCGTCTTGATGCAGCTGTGCACCTCTCCAACTCCCTCGAGGGATTATTTCAATTAAACTTGCCACATTTAATTCCTCTCGACAACTTTTTCTTCGGACGGCTTAATGTCGAACTTCCGTCTATCGAGATAGTATAGCGTTATTAATTCACAAAGCTATATGTCGCGGCATTGATAAAATAATCACGACTCGCAGTTCGATTCAATGCACCGTCTTAATTATTCATTCCATATTTCATTAGTAGCATCGCGCGCGCTCGTGTGTACATATTGCGACAGCCCGCATCTACCGGCCAGACATACTGTATGTCCGTAAAAATTACAAGGATCGAAGACAGGCGGGAGTTACGCCGTCGACCGGTCTCTCAAACGAGAGAATCCGCAGTTATTAACGGTAAACGAGCAGCAGCTCGTTAGCACTCGAGAATTCTTCTTTTACGCAAATCGCGTATACCACACGCGACGATTTTAACAACACGTGTGTTTCTCGGACATAATCCCAGGTATATTTATACACTCTTGTGCCCCGAAATAAAAAAAGCATGGGCTTACGTGTTTGTGGTTTGAAAAGAGAGAGGAAGGGGTGTATAATGTCCAGCTATAAAACTACGTCGTTTCTTTGACGGCACGTGCGAAGAGGTATGCGTTGTCCAGGCTTCCATAATACCGGCTTTGATGTTTGAACATGGACGAGGCAATGGTTCGACCGACAATCGAATGTCACGTTGATGAGAGACTTGAGTTTGGGTGTATATGACACTGCTATGTAGTTTGATAAAAATATTATTTCTATATTCTCGGCTTTTGTGAGTTGACTTGTATAATACGCTGTAAATCAGTCTATAATATTTTGAATACATAAAAATTTAACTTGCGCCGTTTATTCGCGTAACAAAAATTCGTAATAACCTTTGCAGAGCGTCATCTTTAACATAAAAACAAACAATGACTCAAAAGCTTTGTTCACGATCTCATAAAGGCCTCGTATCAGCGAATACATATTTTTTCAATTTCACGTCGCTAACCTGTATTTATTCTGGCACGCTCGTAACCCACGAGTAAACCTCGAAATCAACAGCAAGTTTCGCGCGCATCTCTAAGTAAAACGCAACTTGGATAAAAATTATTTGCTCAAACTGCCAAGCTAAATTCAGCCATCACGCGCCGGTCGTCCGTGTATTGTAAATAATTATCCATAAATATAGCTATACAAGTCGTTGTCGAAATGTCAGCCGTCGTTGTCGTCGTCGTCGGGTGGATGCTCTGCCGAAAAGTGCACGCAAGGAGGAGAGAAAAGCGCCGTAGGCGAGGCCTTTTACCGCAAGCCGCCCGGCTGCGTTAGCGCGGCATACACCTGTCGCTCCGAGGATTTCACGGCTGTAACCGCGAGCATCTCCCGATGACGTGACACCTCTCTTGTGCTCTTGACGACGAGAGGGAGAGAGGCAAAGAGAGGGATACGATCCAACGCAGACTCCTCCCTCCCTCCTTCCCTCATCGCTAACCATTACCACACGACCAATCTCCGACACTCCCGGTGGCATTGACGAGACACTGAATTCAGAAGGTTATCGTTATTGTTCCTTTAAGACTTTATTGTTATTATATTTACGTTTTTTTTAATTTAATTGAGCATTAATTATGAACAATTTGTATTTCGTTTAATGCAGAAATTAAAACATTTTTCCGACTATCGTTGATGCTGCGTATTTTATAGTACGTAACAAACTTGGATGCTTCATTGGAGATGTATCAACGTCGACGATTGCACTCGACACAACCCCTAAAAAGGTCGATTCCCAATAGGAGGCTTTATTTATTGTGTCTAGTACCCGGCGCTCGTATATCAGCACATTCTTAAAACAGCCGAATAGTTCAAGTGAATGGGAACGAGGGGAGGAGCTCGATATACTCAATGGCCCGCGAGCCCTCCTAAATCTAATTTAATTCGGAAAAGACCGTCGTTGAAAAAGTTTCTTGGGGCGGTCGTTTCAAGACCGTACACTACGAGCAACAGGCGCGTCTTGTATTATCCCGTATTTCATTTAGAAACCAAACAGTACTTTTGCGAGCATAACACACAAACACACACATTCATCTTCTTTGCCATTATTATTCATTTAATTAAAATCAATGTCCCCCAAAAGAAAAAGTAAATAATCATTCACGTCTATACATATTGAAGAAATCCTCTCCTCGCTTGGGACCACATTTAAGAAGCCATCAGAAGCACTTATATTCCCAGCGTTTAAATAATCACCGGTTTTGCAGGCGTCGCGATGCGCCAGAGAGGGAGAGAAAACAAGGGGGGGGGGAGGTCTCGTCTTCCCCGTCTCGTGCTTGTCATCGACACTCTTGTGGCAACGACTGGGACTGACGGCGGTAGCCGCGCGCGCATAGGAACCGCCCTTGATTACCCTTGGGAGGCGCGTGAAAAGTGAGTCAAGCGCAGACTTCGGCGAGACATCCACACGCGTCTTTGCTTAAGCTACTAAGGATATGCAAATATGTAAGAGAGTGCGGTATACGCGCGGGAACTTTTTGTACTGCGCTTTCCTGACTATTAAAGCTGTCGGAAACTTGTTCTTGCTGGGCGTAGAGCAAACTATCAAAGCAGTCCTTGGAACAATTTCTCAGAGTGTATAACAAGATATCCATGCTTCAAAGTAGCTATATTTGTGAAAGCGCACAATTCGCAACTGCGGCACTTTGCTGAGTAACGGAGTCCGAATAAGAGCGACCGCAATGGAACTAAGAGAGCCGAGTTATGGGAGAGGGCTTATCAGCTCGATCGGCTCTGTTTATAAGGATGAGGCGTAGGGAGAAAGAGAAAGGTAGAGAGAGAGAGAGGCAGGCTGGGAGGATTAGGCCACGGCTATTATCGAGGCCGCGCAGCGTCCGACTGTTACTACTGCTGGGGCATTTTGGCACGCTTTTTCCAACAGGGCCAGGCGGGGAAGAGGTACTCTGCAGTAGCGGCTAATGAGCTTTTCACTTCTCGAGCGTACGTGAGCGGGTCGGAAGCCCAGGACACAAAGGGCCATCGAGCGGTACGGTCTATTGTCTCCCTCTCTCTCTCTCTCTCTCTCTCCCTCTCTTTCTCTCTCACTTGCTTTGGGAGAAGGCCAGCGACCGATAAGAGCAGAGGACGAAGGGAGGCGGGCGAGAGCGCACTTTTGTTGGGCCGCTATCGCACAGGCGCATGCTTGGCCGGCTGCTACTGCGCGGATAATCGGGTCGAGCTTGCTGCCACCGCTCGGGCTGTTTCGCCGATGCCTTGGGAGGGCAAAAAAGCTTAGGACAATGGCAGAGACTGGAGTAGTCCCGCTGCAAAGGCCGAGCTACTCGGGGAAAACATAGGAAAGGCGCGAACCTGATGCAGGATGAATGCAAGCTGAGGCCTTCCTCTGGGACACAAATTCGCTTCTCTTTCGTACCCAGCGGAGGAAGTGCGCTTTTCATTTGGTCAGACTCCCTTTGTGCCTCTAGCTTTTTTGTTTTAAATGTACTTACGAGTAAAGGGCTTGGACTTTTTAAAAGCGAAATGGATCGCGAATTTGATGAGAAATAAACAACAGCTATAGATAATATTAAAAATCGTAGTCCTTTCGAAGACCAACAACCGATTATTGACGGGGGGAGGGGGAGTCGGTCTGCAAGTGCCAAAGAGGCTTGGAGAACCGCGCTCGACCGGCAATATATCACAACAGCACCGGAGTGCTAAGTCAGAGAGACGCTCGTGCCTTGTGCGAATACCGCGCCAAGTGCGAGCGAGCGCGTGAGCGAGAGGGAGAGAGAGAGAGAGAGAGAGAGAGAGAGAGAGAGAGGCAAGTCTCACGCGGGAACGAGTGAGCGAAGAAAACTACCGAGCGGGGCTTGAGCGCTTGGAGCGGGCTCTGCTGCGAGCCGGCCGGGGCCCGATCGGCGAACGTTTGCCAGTTGTCCCCGGAGCCTCGTCTCGCTCGGACGCTAGCGGACCCGAGCACTTGTTTCCGCGCACGCTTTCACGAGGCAGTCCTCCCGTGCACGCGCATCGCTCTCTCTCTCTCTCTCTCTCTTTCTCTTCCTCTGCCTCTAATCCGCGAGGAGGCCTGCGATAAAAGAAAAAATCGGTATATAAACCGGGTTTCGTCGAAGAATCAAATCGGCAACTCTGCTCTCTGGGATAGAGAGACTTGCTATCCTACACCGGCCGCAAGCGGCTAAGACACCCAAGACGACGGCAAAGTGCTACGCGCATCGGTAGCGAACCGCACCGGGTTCGGATCCTCGCCTACGACGTGAGTGTTATTATACTCTTGTGTTTATATTATCAGCGGACACTTGTTTCTCTCTTCCTTTCATTAATCGACTAGTTCTCAATTTTTTTTCTATAATTCTTAAGTCTATCATCATTTTTCGCCGATCGGCACCAACTGCTATTTCCTCATTTCTACGTACAGAAACAATTTGCCAATTCTCAGAGTGTTGAAATGAAAATTTAAACCTCGAAGACGTGTAGTTTCCACAAATTTCGTAAATCGGCAAAATGAAAATTGCAAAAATAAGCTAGAGTACAAACAATAGTATAAATAACGATAAGAAGGTGTAACACGCAAGCGTAATAAACGCTAATGTAACTTTTTCAAAAATTAAACTCATTAGAAGAAGTAAAAAAAAGGAAAAAATTAGCGACAAGACACGACAACGAAAGCTATCTCATTAAATAATACTTCTCGGCGCTCGTGTCGTGCTGAGCTTGAAAAATCGCCCCACAGCTCTCGTCGAGTCTGTCGGTCTGCGCCGGGCTTTCGGTTATCGTATCTTCCGCGAATTTCAAAGCAATCAAACAAAGAAACGGCCAGCTCTCTTCTGTTGTTTAACATTCCCCAGTCCCTGTTATAATTTATCACTCGCGGACGCTGCGGAGAGAAGCGAGGAGGAATATCGAGTCTCTCTTATCTGCGAGTGTTAGTGCTCATAAATTACCCCGTTATTTCATCGCGATCCATTTGCCCGTGGTTGGCAGTTGGGGAGAATCGAGACCGCGAAGCTGGATCATCGAGTCAGGAGAGCCGATTGATAAGGTACGCACGCACACGCCGACGGACAGCTCGGGAGTTTTCCGGGACGTTCTCGGAGTAGGCTTGTCATCAGCCGGTCACGTGCTGCTATGCTTTCACTCCGGGAGTGTCCGATCGGGCGTGTATATATGTATATATAGTAGCACACACGTGTTCGCGGGTACTTTTCCGTCTCTCCGCGCTCTTTGTTTATTTCCAGTGCTCTGGACTTTCTTCGTTCGAAATAAAAAGAAAAAGTTATTTGTCTGCGCGCGCGTAAGCGCATGCAAGCTGCAGGTGGTATAAACATAAGGCGCGCGAGCAAAGGTGGTGAGTAGTTGACGGAAATACGGCGTAATACGCTTTGTGCCGATTCAGCGAAATATCAGTCGCTCCGGTTACCCAACTTGACAATGTAATCGTAAATACGAACCTTTTGCGCACAACTTTCGGATGTATATACATCGCGTCGGATATACACAAGAGCGTACATGAGCTTCGCAATGATCGTGACTGACGACCTCTCTTTTTTTCCGCGATAACTCAGTGGAATGCAAAATCGAAACGCGTGAAAAAAGACATTCGTCTCTCCTTCTCGAGAGACATTCCAATTTTATTCTCATTGTTATTGTTAGGGACATATCCTTATTGTTATTATTATTGCCGATTTCTTTGAATACGTCTCTTCAGTTTAGCGTAAGACTCTCTCGATCGACTGGCTCTCGTAAAACCTTGAATGCTAATTAAAAATTTCTCTCTCCAGGACTGCTGATTTATGCGAGATCTTTTGCTTTTTTTCATTAAATAAAAAAGACGAACTAGAGAAAAGAAAAAGATAAATATTATTGCGAGTGAAAGTTTAAGACATTCGTCTCGCGTGAACTTTGATGCCTTGTCACTTGTAACGCCGCTAACCGTTGAGCATTAAATTACAACTTTGATTATTTCTGATATCCACTTTATAACACATTTATATCCGCGCAATAAATGTTTTTTCCTATCATTTGAATAATTTTCGAATTTAACGATATACATATTTTCTACGCACTCGGAATAAATCCTAGTAGCGAAGCAGCATTAGAGTCGAATAAAACGCGTACCCCGTAGACACTGTTGGCAAAGAAAAAAAAATGGGTAAAGCCGATCGTCAAGTCGTTCGTTTCCACATAACAAGTCTGACGGAAGAGATCGACAAAAAGAGCCTGCGCACTCACCGAGAAATAAAAGGAGGATCGACAGTCTTAAAGGGGAGAAGGGGGGGGATGCGCGCAAAAGGAAAAGCCGGGTGGAGCTAGTGCCTGCGCCTGCTCTCGCGAAGATAGAACGCGGCCTTTTCTCTCTCTCTCTCACTCTTTCTCTTTCCTTGCGCTGCCAAGCTGGAAAAGAAAGGAAAAAGGAGGCAAACTCGCGTTGCTGGGAGAGGTGGAAGGGGGGGGGGGAAGGGAAAAAAGCGACAAGTAGGCTCGCTCGGACGACCGCGGTGCTATTCTTAGCGCAGCGATCTCTCGGAAAAACTTGGCGCCGTCGCTACCAAGATACACGCGGGGTGTGTGCGTCCCATCCTCTCCTGCTATTGCTGCAGATCGCGTGCGGTATACCGATCTGGGACAGTCGGCTCTTAATTTTTTGCTCGCCAATTTTCAATATCGCCCCTCCTTCCTTTCCGGCTTTTTTGCCCTAGCAACCGTTAATTTTCACTGCTTTCGGCTGGCCGACTTAAAAAAGCTCGCGTGCTTTTTCCCGCGGCGTCAAGTTATACCGAGCAGAGCTATTACCGCGTAAAGGGCGAGCACTTTGGTTAATCGATTTCGAAGCATTATGATCGTATGGCAAGAAGTTGAAAAAAAGAGCCTGTGGAAGCTGTAATGTAGGTACGCACGAAAAACGAGAGAAAAAATAAAGGCAGCTTGTATTTCGCGAGCGATTAATAATTTATGCGAGGATCAGAACTTATAGTACACGAGGGAAAAAAAGAGGCCGGAGACGCGTGAGACGACGACGACGCGCTGCGGGAAGCATAGTCGTCCTGGCGCCACAGTCCGGTTGCACTTGTGCTCCTTTCCTCCTGCTTATCGCTCTTAACACACTGCAACAGCCTCGATGACTACACACTTCCCTGCGATCGGTTAGCTCTTCGATTTTTTTCTCCGTTTTCTCGTGATTTGCGAGTCTAATTAAAGGCTTGCGAATGCCGCGATTGAATTTGCCATTGATCGATCGTGGACTTTTTGCTCTCTGGTGTTTCGCAACTGTATAACCCCCGCTGATATGCGGCTCGTCGAATTGAACCTCGAGAAAATGTATGCACACAGGCGAGTGACAAGGCAACGGGGAAAGAGAGCGCGTGATCGGCACTCCTCGCCTCCCCCGATACATATTTTTGTTGCGCGTAAAAATACGATACCGAGTATGGAGTAAGCTCGACGCTCCGAGGCGTACAACTGGGTTTAAATATAAATAACAAGAATTTTCGTAAATGAAAAGCCTAACACATTATTATAAAAAATTTCAAAATTCGTGCAATTCGCTCAATCATCCTTAGAAGTGATTATCCTCAATCGGGTTACGCCAGCAGCCCTCTCCCTCACAACGGCACAATAGTATCCTAAAGAATGATTATTATAAACTAGGTACCCTCGACTATCCGCTATGCTAATAACTCATAGTCTCCGGCAGAAAATTAGCATCGGGAGTAAACAGCCAGAGAATAAAAAATTAAAAAAAAAATAAATTAAAAAAAGAGAGTGTACAGCGAGCTATTATTCGCGCGCTAAGCCCCACTGAATATTCATACTCATGCGGCACAGCCCTGGAATAGCCGGCACGCGCCGATCGAAATAGAGCCGTCTAGCGCGAGAGAGCGAGACGAACAACTCCCTCTCTCTCTCTCTCTCTCTCTCTCGCGTTGCCGAGCGAGGGGGACAGGAGGGAGAGAGAGCGAGAGGAGCAATCGGGCACCTTAGTAGTCGCGCGGGATAGGAAAAGTCGATCGATCGGCCAACACGGCGCCGTGTGTCAAGAAGGACAAGATGATCGAAGGCAGCGTATGTGTGCTAGACCAGCCGTCCAGGCCATTCCGGGAGCAGCTCACGTGCGCGACACGTGGCACGCGAACGATATGCCTGAGCCGTAGCCTCTCTAGGATAACACCTTGATCTCCGATTGGCTCTTATCTCAGCTTTTATTCGACAAGCGTAACGTGTCTGCTTTGGAGAAAGTCGCAGGAATTTTTTTTAGAAAATTTCGATGCAACGTCGAGGAGATTAACGAGAGGATTGAAAGATTTTGGAGAAGGTATACTGCAGGTATTGATTGGTCGCGAGATGCTGCCGCGCGTCGGTCGTGTTTGCCGAAACTTTTTGCCCTGTGCGTTTACAAGGGCGTATAGAAAGTGGAATCCTCTTGAAACGGCTCGCAGACTTTTGGGAACGACGATATTGCCGTCCTTCACAAACGCGTCTCGATTGCAGAAAAGTTTCGACCCTCCCCGTCCTCTTTTCTTTATGGAACCGAACAGATCGGAGAGGAGCATGTAAAGCTCCCCCCATACCCGTTGTAGTTGTTCTAGCGCGATGTTTCTCCTCCGAGTAAGGTATGAATAAAGTTGCCGTCGAAATGCTCGCCGAATTTTCTTCGAAGGCTAAAGTTTTTACCAACTTTTGACGTTATAATAAAAGCTTATAAATCTAGCGAGTTTTAAAACTAAAGCAAATAACCGCCACCATCTAACAAAAACGGCTTCTTTTTACCTTTTAATTGAATCACGCGTTGAATAAAGTATCAAGAGTAGCTTTCATTGTTAGGGGGGAAAAAAACTTGATCTTATTGTCGGGTTATGAGATATAAATGAAAAGTTTTAATTATCAATTAGCCCACTCGTTTTAACGATAATTCAAGGTCTTACGCTTTTAGTTGAATCAATATTTGAACAGGATAATTTTCAGATCTCCCATTTCAACGCCGACTTGCTCCCCCTGTCAATAAACTCCGACTTTATTTCATTTTACCAACTGATTCTCTTCAATTTTATAGATATCTTAAGACCTTGCATTATTCACCTTAAAATTTCCAAACTAATCTTAACCCATCTCGAAAATCAGCGGTTGAAAAACAAGCAAAAGAAAAAAAATAAGACGAACAAACTTGGTTATATCGACTTTTCTTGTATATCATTCGAATTTCTCCGGCAGAGTAGACAAACAACGGCCATAAATTTCCTCGTGCCATTATAAATATTTGACGACCGGTATTTCCCAGGCTACGCGTTATCAATATTTCAAGGCCGTGAAAAAGGCACGGCTCCGCGTTATTTCTTCGACACTGGTGTAGGGAGTAGCAGGAGTAGCAGCAAAGAGCTACCCGCGGCTGCTGGCCTTCCCTTCGCTAATGCGCGCCACGTGAATGAACCCGTGCGCGGCGAATGTCGCTTGAATAGTAAAACCGCGAGCGCCGATAAGCCCTGAGACTTATCGTTGTTTTTTTTTTTTTCAAAAAATCGCGGACTTTACGGCGTGAACGTCTCGTAACGCCTCGTTTACCTATCGTTCAAGGAAAATTGTCGATTTTTGGTTCGTTCTCCCCTTTGCATTATCTTAGTGGAGCATCCGTTATTGATCTAGAATTCATCGATGTTTGTTCGACTAATTGAATATACTCAAAATGACATTTGTCCATCGCGAAGGCCACGCCTTTGACCGAAAGCACTTCTGCTTGTCCTTTCGGAATTTATCGAAGGCGCTGATAAGAGTACAGGCGTCGCGTGTTTATGCGCCTATGTAAGCCGGGTGATCGATTAAGTCATCGTCGGCGATTTTTCCTCGTCAGGCCAATAAGCAGCTGTGTTCCATTCTCTCGGCGCGCGCGTTCACGGGCGTTGCACTCTCTCTCTCTCTCTCTCTCTCTCTCTCTCTCTCTCTCTCTCTCGCGTATATATCTCACCGGTACGACTCGCCCGCGTTTTCAGACTTTCTAAACGCAGCGCGCGCTCTGACGAGGACACCGCCGCCGGCCGACTCTGTGCCTCGACCTCGTTGCTCCACGCGAAAATTGTACTCCAGCAAGAGAGGACCGATTGTCACCGTCACTACGCGACTATCTCAATTGCTGCCTGCCGCTCTCGAGAATCCGCTGGGCTGAATAGTTCGTTGGATGAAACTGGGATATGATTGCAACAAGAGACATGCTAAAGTGGAAAATTTTTTTTCTTTTATTTTTCGTTTTCTTTTTAGGGTAAGGGTAAAAGTAACAAAGCGAATTTGGCGTAGTTTTAAGCGTGCTACTGCGCGAAGATACTTAATGTGGAAATAGACTCTAAAAATAAAACTGCTGCTTATAATTTTATATTTATTGCTTCTGAACTTACTCGGCGGCAGGTAGACGGCCGTTGAGTCATAGTCTTATTAATTCTTTCGCGCTCGAGGTGTGCGGATCCACCGGAGGCTCCTGCGCATATTTCAGTGAAACCGCTGCATTCCTTCCGCTGTTGCAAGTGTATCGTCCTACGCAATCAAGCCTTCATAACAATTTATCATTACCACACTTTGTATAAATATAACCATCTTCTTTTTTTTTTGCTCAAATATGGTAACTTATCCATTTATCGATAACTAAAACAAAAAAGAAACAAAATGAGCATTAAGTTCATTAGCACGGCTCATTAAGCTTGAAAGTTCAATTAAGCCTGGAACAATAACAACAGAGAGCATCAAGTAGCAGTAGTGAGTCTAGGGGCATTGAAAACAGAAACATCAATATTTCCAAGGCGCGCTCGACGACTAGGTGCAACGGCAATCCATTAGACTCGCGCTGTTTCGAGGCCGCGCACACGCACGCGCCGCCTAAGATAACCTGGCTTTGGCTTACGAGCCACAACACAACGTACACGTATACAAACACACACGAGCGTAACCGGTCATTTTCACCGCGGACGCGAGTGAAAGCGAGGGAAGAATAGGGCTTGGCTATAATCGATACATCCCCCTGGTCTAATTTACCTGGCATACACGCGCGCACGCACACACACAGACGGCGGCTCGATGCGCCGCTCATACCTCCGCGTCTTTTTCCGGCTGCTCGCGTGCCGCGACCTTTCCCTGCCCAGTACACGGCCTCGCGTTCGAATACGCGCTGGAGCTGCGCCGGGTCGTATCAATTTTCCGGCGGCGCTGAGCAAGTTTATAACGTCTGCTCCTGCAGTCCTGGATCAATGCGGCCCGGCTGCAGCGTCGAATCTACTCGCTCGAGAGTTCAGCACCAAGTGGCTGTCCTAAAGCTGCCTGGATGTACGTACGACGTTTTTCCTCTTATATATACGTGTTATTGTGTCGCAATAAACGGCTTTTCTCGATCGAAGTTTTCTATTCGTTCTCAACCCCCCTTACTTTGTTACGATACATGCTGGAGGATGTTACAAGAGTCTAGCATTTGTGGTGGATATACCTTGTTAAGCTGTAGCGTGGTATAAAAATTTTCACGTTCTTCGTAATACGTATATGCACACGTTTTTTAATTTCATTTTTCTGGGCTCATTATGCGGAACCAATATGCAGTAGTTACGCGGAATTTCGAAAACCTCATGCTAAAGCGTGGGCTTGATTGGCTTTTATTAATTAGCCAAGTGGTGAGGCAAACGCGTAATTCCACCCAGCGAGACATCTATCGTTTTATCCCTTGTCCATCTATTTGCGTCCTTACTACGTCGCGCATTTTATTCTCCTATAGCGCCAAGTTCTACACGCGTGTAACTTATCGTTTACCCTGGGGGCAACTCTGTCGAGGAAGTTGTCTCGATTTTCGACGATCTCCAGGGTTAACGGGCCACTTTGACAGAATCCTAGCGACTAATAGTTCCGCCTTTTACGTTTTGTTCCCTCGGGCTTTACGTCAAACTCTAGGTATTTGGGAGTAGTGAGATGACAGATCGCGATGTGCCGAAAAGCTTAATCAGAGCCATTTCCAAACTACCGTAGACTGGTTAAGATAGATTGTATATTTTTTTATATTTTGATCGGTATCGGTAAAGATTTATCAGTGCAACTCTCGGTGTCGATGATCTCTTTCTCGTACGTTCATTGATTCGTTTTTTTCTTATTTCTTACACTGTTGCGGTGAGTAAGTAATACTGACGTTACCTGCAAAAACGCGCGGCTGCAGCAGTGTTATTCAATGATCAATGAGCCGCGAGGAAAAAAATGTAACAAGATGCGAGATAAGAAAACGGTTTATACTTAATGAGTTTGCGCTTTTTGTCGACTACTTGTCTCTCTCTCTCTCTCTCTCTCTCTCTCTCTTGTGCGCGGTGATTTAATAAAATTCATGCGTATACACGATTATTCAACAGCTCTACATGAGTTTAATCTACTTTCATTACAATGAATATCAAGCTTTGTTCAATGCGCATTACGTGAATATATTTTATTGACGTGCGAATATAGGTGCTTTAAATAAATACCTGCTATTTATCAAGAAAAATGATCGCTTTACGTGTTCACGTGTGTGTGTATATATCATAAAAAGTAGATAAATTGCTCTTTAAATGATTTACGCTGCGCTCGGGATATTTTTTTTTCATTCACGCTGTTGGTAGGATCGACAGGATTAATCCGACCCATTACGCTAGGAGAGATTTTCTGTCGTGCGGCCATAAATCTTTTTATTTTACAAAATCGCACCGTAAATCATCTGTGACTTTTACAAAATTTTATCGATGTTTCGGGATTACGTCGAGCATCAGGATAATTTTTATCGAGTAAAAAAAAAGGAGAAAGAAATTACTCGACACTCGCCCATCCTCAAATTCAATTTACTGCAAAGGTGCTATGTCCATCAAAACTAATTCCTAGTCTTTCCGTTGAAATATCATCAGACTCAGCAGCTCGTTATTCATTTACCAGTCCAGTCGTATTTCGTTTTGCTGTATAATTGTAGATGGCGAACGATAGCCGAGAAGGTCCTTTAAACCAGCATCGGAGAAAATCAATTTCGATTCCTTGGCAAACGTCGCGTCGCCGACGGACGGGCCTTTGGCCTCCGGCCAACTACGCGCCCTCTTCTCGAACTTTTCGATCGAGAAAACGCGAGAAAGAGGCCGAGAGCCCGTCTACCTGCTTATCTGTCGGCTGCTTGACTTGCTCCTTCGCGCCCTTCGGGCTCGCTCTCTCTATCCCCCTTTCTCTTGGATTCTATATACATAGGCTGCCTTTGACTTTGCATACTGAAAGTTTAAAGGGGGGGCTTTAAGCAGCGAGCTGCATTTATTCGGAAAAGGCCTGATTGCTGGGACACGAGGAGTGTGCAGTACGGAATGTCGCTGAGTAAGCCGTTTGTCGAGCGGAATAAGAATCGCCCGATTCCTACGATGTCTTATTGGCGTATTTTTCGTCGCGCTTTCTACGGCTAAAGATCACAGTACGTACGAGGATTTCGTCGTGCTGGTTAAATCAAATTCATTAATCAATCATAGTTAATGAAAGACCGCTGACAGGCCCGGATACATTTTTTAGTCTCGATCCGTGAAAAATAAACAGCAAACGTGCTGTCCCTGCGAGCCGAGGCTCTTGAACGTGCTCGAAATTGCTTTTGCATATCATAATAGAGATCGAAAAATCCTTTCGAATTTATTCGGCTCACGAAAATATAGGAGGGAGAATAAAAAATAAAACATCGTAGAGAGTCGCCAAATCACCATTAATCACGCACTCGGACGCGCGCTTGTTCGTAAACCAGTGCGAAATTTCGTGCGACTATAAAATTCGCTTCCGTATCTCAATAGCAACCGATTGAAAATCGATCGAGAGAAGGAGCGATTGGCGCATCGCAATTCCGACACAATGCCCGCGTGACGTACGCGTGACTCGGCGCATACACGCGCTCTTTTCGGTGGGATAGTGAGCGAGAGAGAATGAGAGGGAGAGAGAGAGACTTTGCCGTAGCAAGCCTGACGGCCGGCGATTAGTCAGCCACGGCTTCCGCTCGGCTTCCCAGCTCGGAAGTTAACGCGGAAAGGCCGAGATGGAGCTATAGCAAGGCTTTCCCCATCCCAACGACCGTGAGGGGTGCGCTGGAGAGGCTCGTTATGTCCTGGACCTAACGCTCGCTTTGAGCCTCGAGCTTGGAAAATGTAGGTGGATTTGCGTTTGGATTATTAAGGGGATCTTGTACGCTCTCGTGTGCTCTAACTCTCCTGCCTACCCCCCTGCCATTTTTTGCTCGCGCATTTTAACGATGTCGATGCGAGGCTATCTTTGAAACGCGAGCGCTTTAATTCAATTACCAGCAGGCTTGTAGTTCTTTTTTTTCTCCTCTTTTGGCTTCGTCAAAGAAATTCGAAATGCGAGGTCTGGATGAATATTGCATTCCTAATAATGATGTACGTAATTTTTTGGCATTCGGGCTCGCTCGTGCTGAAGAAATTTGCATACTTTTTTTCGCAAATATTGCGCTTGCCAAGTAATTGCGGCGTTAAAGCTGAATATACGCGCGACTTTTATTGCTCCGTGCCGACGTTTTTGTGCGTGGAGAACTAAGAAATTGTGTTTCTAATTTATTTATTTTAATTTCTTTTTTTTCTAGATTCAATTCACAATGCTTTTGAAATTTTAGATAGAGGAAAAAAAAGTGGGATATCGTAATGTAAGGTTTTTATATCAGGCAAGCGAAACAATTGTTTTCGAAAGATTCATTGAAAAGCAAATAGCGTAAACCTTTGTACACATAAAAATAGCAAAGCTGTCTTGCGTGAACCGTCCGTTATTATATGGTACCCAGAACGCCAACAGACGTGTAATTATTGCTCAAAAAAAAAAAAATCTACAGACCGATTGACGTCAGAAATAATACAGAAAAAATTTAAATATTTTCGTTGATTCCTTCTCTGTTTTTTTTTCTACGTATTAATAACAAAGTTCAGCGACGAATTAAATTTTTTCTATATGATCAATTGTATTTATCTCTTGCTAGTCATTGTTGAAAATGCGATAGCTCTCGCGGTATAATTAAATTGAATTCCTCGACTGTTGCTCATAATCGTAAAGTCGCAAAACAATACTACCGTGCCAAGATGTTTGGAAATTGCCAGCCGCCGACTCGTCGTTTATCTTAACGCAGTGCACACATTACCGATTTTACTCTTTCTTTTATTACCATTTTTATTGATAAATATAGAATCAAAATTTATTTTCACGCAGTTTTGTAGTTTTAAAGATTGGGCAAAATCGAGTATAGATTACTTATTAATTTTCTTAGCATAATTACATTGTACGAGTAATTTGATTTCAATCTTTAAAATAAATTATATTCTGTGAAAATATATTTTTTCACTTTCATTCACTTAAAAAAGAAAATTTCATCTTTACGAGCCAAATAACTTAAAGCTCCAAACTCTTACCGGCGCGAAACTCTTTTCCGATAGGTAACCCGTCTATCAGAATCGATTTCACATCCCAAAATTAAAGACGAAGAAAAAGCGCGGAAACCGCTCGATCGCCCATAGACATGTCGCCTTTGGATTCGGGCCGTTTTCTTGGCGGGAGTTTCACGGATCCGGCGCGTGCGTCGCGGCACACTTTCATGGTCATTAAAAGTAAATCAAGCGCGCGGGTTGCCTCTCGCGCGTGCACGGACTCGCATCCGAGGGCTTAAACACGGAGGCCCCGTCGTTTATCCAAGGCTCAAAGTTCACCGAAAAGGAGATTAATCCAGCAAGTGTCAGCCTAACGCTTTACGCACGACCGGGTTAAAGCAAAGCTGCCGTCGATCGCTTAGCTTATATATATTCCGCTATACATCCTGCGATTATCAGATAACGAGGATCTCGGGCTTTCCGAAATTTTGGAAACGCGAGGGGCACGAGCATATCCTCTCTTTCTGTCGGGTGACTCGCTTGTTAGCTTTTCGCGAGTTGGAACGCTAAGGTAGACACGATCCACTTTTAAATCGAGGTGTGTGAAAGTAGCGGTATATATTAATTTAGCATTTTAAAACCGGTATATTTTACACAGGCGGCTGCGAGAGAACGGGCAAGCGAGCCTGTCGGTGGAAAATTTTTTAAACGGCGTTACTCCTTTAATTTATGATAATTGGTAAATTATACCTCTTCTGTGTACTTTGCTCTCCCAGCTTCAGCCTTTTTTTCTTCTCTCTCTCTCTCTCTCTTTTTTTCTCCTTCGATTAATTATTTTATCGGTAATTTATTTCTTTGTAATACAGTACACTTACGATCGCGCCTGATAATCATTAAGTTTGTGATTAATGACGCGCGCCGGATGAGTAATAAGACGTAGACTCGAGGATAAGCGTTTTAGCCGAGTAAGCCGGACCTATTTGCGGATTACCCTATACGCTAAATACCAACGTTTCTCGCTATATCCAACGAAATCGAACGTTCGTCAAACTGATCGATTCGTAGACTTTCCCTCCCAACGAGCTGGAAAGTCGTTCCCCGTGACTCTTTCTTCGTGTGTCTCTCTTCGAGAACAGCTAAACTCGGAATTACGAAGGCCTCGCTTGCGCAATATTCACGAGCCCTCTCTGTCTATGCAGCCAGACGTCGAAATCCGAGAGGCTCTGCCGTCTGGTGATAAGACTTGAATAGTTAATGAGGATGATGCACCGCTGACTTTCCATGCGGGCATATCGCGTTGCGTATATACTTAATTACGGTCGAACAGGTTTGCCGATGAACCTCCTCGAGCTCTCTGCTCTCGATTATGAATTTCGTGCGTCTCATACATTTTTCAGGTCTAAATTTCCTCGTCCACGCAAATTTAAACTTTAAAACGTTATGGCTCAAAGACAGAATTAAATACATTGCAGACCTACACCTTTTTAAACATTACGCGCAATTGCTTTTTCTTTGTACTTCATGGAAAGTGTACAAGGATAAAAGTACAGTTGGTAATGATGTGAAAAAAAAGAGAAAAAAATAGACGCACACCGGCGCACCATAATTTTTTGCTCGTTTAATTACAGCTAGGCGATAGAAATGATATTAATGATCAAAATAGAGCTCGCATCCTTCCACACACAATCACGCGTCTGATTACTGTGATATTTTTCTCTCTCATGTGCGCGCTCTCTGGATGTTCGAGTCGCATAATCGTTGACCTCTCAAGGCTGATCGAAAATAAAAAGAAAAATAAAACTTCCGTTAACTCCGAGGCTCCATCGAATCACATTACTCACGTTGGATTTATTTTTTCCCTCGCCCGCGACGAGAATAACGCGTTTTTTTAATACTCCTTTCGGTTCGAATATATTAGACTGAAATAAACCAATACGCGTGTGGGTAAGTGCGGATAGCTCGAGGAATTACATCATTAGTCAATAAGAGAGAAAGAGAGAGGGAGATAGCGAGGTGTGCTCGATTACTTGCTTGTCAACTCGCGTGCCTCTTGACAGAGACGTTTACCTTATAGAATCACGTTTAACGTGCTTAAGTTATATATACTTGATCCGTGCAGCATCATCGTCTCGTTAACTTTGAGTATAAATGTTTAATGTCAACGCTCGATTTCTAACTCTTTTACGGTTATTCAATACTCATCATTTTTCATCAAAATATATCATTCTATAAAAAATATAGGAAATCCTGTAATAAATCCATCCCTTCAATTTTATTAAAGTTCCAAAACCTTGAATTTCACAATCTCTATCAGCTCGAAACACCCCTTAAGTTACAAAAGCAAAATCAAGCTCACCCATCATGCTCGCAAAGTTCAATTTTTAAGTCGACCAATCGGGTTTTATCCGTAGATTTAACTTGTTGCTACAGCACCATCCTAGTCGTGGTAGTAACAACAGTAGTAGCAGGAGCGCCAGTAACTCCGGCAAATCGATCTAGCCGCAGTGTCAAACTATCAGCCTATCAGTCAGTCGCGCGGGGGAAATCGCCTTTGGCAGCGAAGGCGCCAGGAGCTCGCTTGCGATCGCATTAACGATGCGCGTCACGGCTCGAGTAGCGCACATGCGCGCGCGCACCGATTACATCGTGTGTCGCGTATACGGGCCGGATTTACAAGCGCACTCTACGTGCCCCCTCATACCCCTGCTCCTCCTCCTCCACCACCTCCCTCGACACGTATACAGGCGTCGTCATAGATTCAAGCTCGTGTTCTGGACTCCAGCGTGTGTCAGATTTTTGGGGTGCGGTTTCTCGTGCAATGCCAGACGAAGCCCAGGATCGAAATTTAATTGTGGTTTCGAGACGGATCCAGCTCGTGCGGGGCAGGTACCCTCGAAATCGACGCGCTGTGTACCGTCGAGTGCGTCCTCGTCGCCTGAAATTTCACATGCGGGATAAGTCGTGGCGCTCGACTATCCTCGTGTACGTACATACGCGTTACGCAACGCTCATGTAACGTAGAAATGAGCTGCATTCAATGAACATTTTGCTGCAAAGCCGCATCGACAAAATAACAATTGCCCCTACATGTGTTTTTTTCTTCTCTCTCTCTCTCGCTCTCTCTCTTTCTTTTGAACCGAAGCCAGGCCATTGTTGTCTTTAAATTTAACATGGCTAATGCGCATGATACTTAAAATAGCGGACGCTGCCGGTCGACAAATCGGACGTTGGACTTACGTAAAAAGGGAAACAAATATTGGTGGTATGATACAAAAAAAAAAAGTTTCGGCTGCATAGGTAATACCTATGATTTTACAATAACCTCGACGTTACTACGCAGCTTTAATTGATTTAAATTAACTGATGCATACATCAACTCGTTAAACTTTATCAAATAACTCGAGTCTATTTGCTTGCTCTCGTAACTAAATCCAAAATTCATAACCGCGCGCTCGAAATTCAAATACCAATTTTATCCATATAGCCTCTTCGGCGCGAAAGTAGCGTCTATCTGGTCAGCGAAGAATAAAAAGGAAGTAGAAGAAGAAAAAACGAGCAAATCCACTAAAAACCTAACACTTAACGGTACTCGTCGGCAGAAAATTAGCATAAGAGGCTCGGCTCGAGACGCGAGCCTCTAGCTAGCCGCGTCCAAGTTCGAAAGTATCGCGGCTATAGGCGATGGGAGGTGGGCAGAGGAGGGAGGGAGAGCCTTTCTTTTTTTTCATTTCGTCTTTGCCGTCGCCTCGGAAACGTCGTTGTAGAGAGCGAGATGGAGAGAGGTTTCACAGTTATGTCTCGGACTCTACGCGCGACATCGAGAGCTGGCGCATTAGCATTTTTGCGCGTATAGCGGCGGTTGGAAAGCACTCCGCGAGCGTAGTATCTGAATTTTGTGCCCGAACTCTTGCCGACACTTTGAGACACTTGCTCGGATTTCACTTGCAGTTTCCAGAATATTGCTCTATCCTGGAGAATAAGTAATGTCTTAGTTCGAGAGAGCGAGAGAGTTTACGCGATTTTTCTACTGGTTCTTTTTTTTCCTTGTTCTTTCGCTTATTTTCCTTTCTTCCTCTTTTGGTTACGTAAAATTCCGTTGTCGAGATTTTGAAATGAGTCGGGTCTTGGATAAAAAATCACGTTGGATTCTAACGTTATTTTTTAATTTCGCAACAGCACTAATGAGTCGTCAATTATTTCATCTGTTGTGTAGCGTCGAGAACACGTACGCGTGTACTAGTAATCAAAATCAAATTACAGCTCGGTCAAATTGTAGCTCAATCGAATAAACGTAACTACATCAGAAATCGTTTATCGTGTGATATTTTTATGTATTTCTCCCATGTTAATTTATCGAATTTTAATATAATTTCGGAATTTGTTTTACTAAAAAATGTCAAAGCCTATATACAATCATACTACTGCCTATAGTTTTCCAAGCCTTTTTAGTAAAAGAAAGGAAAGAAATTAATGTGCGAAACAAAGAAATTCTTTGAATTAGCTGCACGTGCAGGTGATTACTTATAACGTGTGCTAACAGGAAAAACCAAGTACTGATAATTGATATGTATTATTCGTTTCGATGAACGGAGAAATGTTTTGCTGGTGATTAAGTGAGGCCATGGACCAGAAGAATTATAGCCAGAGTTTTACATTTAGATAGAATAGAAACATATGCAAACGCAAATTTCCACGTTAAATTTCCACGTGCCATTGATAAACGTTTCAATCATACACTTCTCGCTGTCCAAGGTACATTTCTTTAAGCGAAGCAGCTATTTCGGTTCATCGACTCTTATATATACATTCCATTTAAAGTGGTAATGGTGTAAAGGAGAGAAAGGAATGTTAAAAGGCTCATTCGCAAATTTATGAAAACTACTTTCGGAAATATATCGGCACAATTAATTCTGGAAATATGTCGTGTCGGTAAGTTACTACCAGCCGTTATTCCGCTCTCCCGCGCGGCGGAGCATACATCCATGGCCAGCTCGTTATACAAATGCCTTGAAATAATCGCGTTAGAACAGCAGTACTATACCGGCCGAATTTTCCGGAAAAGCCGAACGAGATGCACTCCATCTCTCTCCCGTAGGCAGTAGGTGTAGTATACGGGTTAAGGGGGGGGGGGAGAGGGCAGTCTCGGTTAATTTCTAGAAATTTGTCCCCGTCAGCTCGTGGCGTCCGCGGAATCGTATTATTCGCAATTTCGCAAGCTCTCGAAAATGTGCGCACGTGACGAATTCGAAATTGCGAGAGGCTAATTAATGCGCCTGCACGTAGTGGCCGCAAATCATCGGCTTCCAGAACGATTCGGCTGAAAGACATTTTTCAGTACTAGCGAAATCCAAAATTCGAGCTACGCGATAAGCTCGTGTTATTAATTATCCGCGCGGCAATCGAAAGGCCAAATCTCTTTCGAAAATCGCTTGTTTACCTCCTATCCGACGCCAAGCTTTTTTTGGACTTTCCAGTGTGTCACGCGTAATTACGCGTAGATTTCCCGGTTGATCGACCTGCGTGTCGTAGGCTTTTAATTAATGAGCGCGCAAATTCCGACCTGATTTTGATCTCTCTTATTTTAGCTATAGTCGCACAATTGTCGACAATCAGGTCGAGGTTAACAAAACCGAGCGAGGAATCGGATGCAGTTGGCCTTCGCTAACTCGTACTGGAGAAAAGCGGAATAATAGTGTTGATTTGTGTACAGAGTAGATAATCTGTGTCGATGGCGTTGATTTTGTTTTTAAAGTGTTTTGATTAGCTTTCTTTCTTTTTTTTTTAAAGAAGAGGGGATGATTATTGTATTTTAGTGAAATCGCAGTTAATATTCTGCGTAATAGAATATTACTTAGTTAGCTCACGTGGCTATTGGATATTCTTACACGAGCCCATCGAAATGTCGTTAGCGAAATTTCATCTCTGAGAGTTAATTACATCTTACCACTGTGAACTAGTTAATTACTTTGAAGTCGAAACTCAGAGTGCAGCTTCCTTCGGTAGGGATATAACAGCGAAACTAAGCTCTTGAACTATTATATCTCTAAGGTTTCCTCGGCTTATCCCAGTCTGTTAATTTAATTGAGCGCAACGGTCGGCCAATTGTTTTTTTTTAATCGATCGATTTGAAATCGAAATTTTTATCATACTTTATAAAATGTAATTTTGCCCAAAATTTACCCAAGTCCCAACATCCTCGGCTATCCTCTAATCCGTAAGAAACAATGCGCCCTGAAATGACTTCGAATCTCATTAACCATCACGTGTTTTGATAATGACATTAGGTAGCCGTCGAGCAGGATGGTGTCGGAGGGCAGTGCAGCGAGCAAGCTCGGCGACGGAGGCGGCGGTGGCGGTGGCGGCGGCCCGGGCAACGGCGCAACCAACAACCCAACAGCCTACACGCTGCCGGTGCCGGTGAGCAATGCCGGCTACCGCAACAAAGGCTACACGCGGGACGACGGGGCGGACGGTCTTCCGCCGGAGCCGCAGAAGCCGCCGCAGCTGCCGGAGGACGATACCCAGTCGAGGAAGCTGGAAATCTCGCGGGGCGAGAAGTGGCGCATCCTCAAGAACATCGGCACCGTATCCGTCGCGTTCATGGTGCAGTTCACCGCGTTCCAAGGCACCGCGAATCTACAGTCGTCCATCAACGCCAGCGACGGTCTTGGCACCGTCTCCCTTTCCGCCATCTACGCCGCCCTTGTGCTCAGCTGCATCTTCGTGCCCACCTTCGTTATTAAGCGGCTCACCGTCAAATGGACCCTGTGTCTTTCCATGCTCTGCTATGCCCCCTACATTGGGCTACAGTTCTATCCCAGGTTCTACACACTCGTGCCCGCCGGCGTGCTTCTTGGACTCGGTGCCGCGCCCATGTGGGCTGCTAAAGCTACTTACCTTACCCAGTGCGGAGGAGTTTATGCCAAGCTCATAGATGAGCCTGCCGATGCGATTGTCGTCAGGTTCTTTGGATTCTTCTTCCTCGCCTGGCAGACGGCTGAGCTCTGGGGCAATCTTATCTCTTCGCTAGGTCAGTATATTTTATTTTAATTTTCTATACATTGCGTGAGCCTTGTTTTTCCCAAAAAAATCCATTGCTCAATGATTTTGAATAAGTTTGTTTTTGTTTTTCACTAATTTAGATGTCTGGAAAGAAAAAAGCATTAATTAATTAATTAAGCATGGAATTTAAAAAAAGAAGGATTCAAGAAATTTAATTCTAATCGTACAGCTACGTGAATTTATTAGACGGAAAATTACTTGTTTACGTAATCGAACAGTGCTGAAAACTTGATCGCCGGTAAATATACGAGATATACGTAAATGTAGTTTTTAATAAGAATTTGTCCGTTTTCTTTTATCAGCAATGTTTTTGTTTTGCAGTCGGTATTTGTAAATTTATATACGCGTGCTGTGCGCGCATTGGCTTTATTTACATTCGGCGCCGATATTGCCCGGATGTGGCCGATGTTTATTGCCGTCTGATAAAGCTCCGGAATACGTGGCTGTATAGCGTGTATGTGTGCGCGAGTGTGTTTGTGCCGGCGCTTACTTTCTCATGTTTATTTGCCTTATACAATTGATGCTTTAATTGCCCCAACAATTCGCCCGTTTGTTCTATCTAATCTCACTCATCCAAACTGATAATCGCTGAATTTCTAATCGAAACGCGTAAAGCTTTGACGTTTTACAGATACGTAAATCGTTTATCGACAATCATCATCGTTCAGCTTAAGTAAACATTATATGCTAAACCATGCAAAAACTCTTATTTTTAATCTTTGAGTGGTTATTCGGTATCCTGAAATAAAGCAGTATTTTCCTGCGGGTAGCGCAAAAACCCTGCTAAATAGTAATCGCGATTCGAGCACAGTTGAAGTGGGCAAAGAGCGAGAGGGGCGGTAGACAATTAAATTGAACAACCTCGGCAACTGGTTTTTCCAACGTAAGAAAATGCTTGTAAGTCAATTCCGGCGACTGCGCACCGCTGCTCGATTTATCATCCGGAAATTCATCGCCGGGTAGCGTCCACTTTTGCCATAAACATCGTTTCTCACTTTCGGAGGAAGCCGCATGCGAGGTAGAAGTCGCCGGAAATAGAGAAGGAGATAAAAAACGTACATCTCCGCTCCCGAGCTGGCGCAGTAGAACGACTCCGCGTGTGGTCGGACGCGACGTAGAAATTGACGAGGCTCGATTTTTCATGAAGCTTGGCCTGGTAATCATCGGATCGGGAACTGTACGTGCCCAGTCTCGGTGCGATTGGACAAGATCTGCTGGTTATTTGGGACTGTGTCAACAGCCGCGGTCATCAAACAATCGCTTGGTATGCGCGTGGCCGCGTGTTGCCAAACGCGTACGTACATGCGGATCGAACAGCCGTGGATACAATACGCAAGAGAAGGGAGGGGGGCGATCGGGATTGAACCGGTGCTAACTAGTATAGCGTCTGAGAGACACGCGCGAGCGGTCCCCACTTCTCCGCGAGTTTACTGTGCGCGCACTCGCTTCTCGACGATTCGATAATGAGTGCTGCGCGTGTCTCCCCCTCTCCTTTCGCGGGAAACCCGTGAACACGTGGCACGCGTCTTCCTCCTTCCCTCCCATACCACTTTCTTTCGTTCGCGAGCGGAGTGTCTCCTGCTCGCGCTTTCTTTTGCTTATTGGAAGTCGCTGGGGATTTGGAGGCGAATAAGACAGGCTCGCGTCTTTTCACCGAATGATACGGGCCTGAGAAGTTTTCGGAGAGTCTCACCGGATTTATCGGCGGTAAGAGGATGAGCTTTGTTAGGGATAAGGGCCTGAGCTTTATTAGGAATAAGAGGGTTACGCCCAGTGAAAATCCCTTTTTACCTGCCCCGGATTGCGATGATCCTGGAAAATTCAACTAGATGGCAAAAATAACTTTTCGGAAATTGTGGGTCATGTATTTTGATATTGGTCTTACAAAGATTTTTTTACCTATTAATATTCGGTCTATCCACATTTGAAGTATAAACATTAATTAATTATAATATTAAGTATAATATTTGGTTCATTGGGTAAAATAATAGGAAAAAATTCTCACATATTTGCCAGAAATATAAATTAGTTGTGATTAAAACCGTCACCCGAAAGTGACAAATAAAATGAAAAAGAAAAGAAAAATATTTAAAATTCAATGGAATCAAACAGAAATGGAAATAGAATAAAAAAAAAAAAAAAAGAAATGGAAATAAACCGGGAAAAGTTTATCAATATATCTGAAATATGAACAATACAAAACTTTAAAAATGCCTGCATAGCGTGATACTCTCAGTTGAAAATATTAAAAAGCCTTCAATTTTTCGAAAATATATTCCGTATTCAATTAGCCGCATCAATTCATGTACGGACACACCGAAAAATCTATCAATATTCATTGTCACTCGGGAAGCAGCAATAATTCGAACGTACCCTCAGACTCGGCTGAATCGAAATCCGATAGAGTGACAAAGAGGGCGGACGGAAGCTTAAATTGCGTACCTACCGGTCAACCCTGTCGGCTTGAAAGCATCTCTTCATCGGACTTACGCCGGAGACAAGACGCCGGCAAGATTTATCGGGATTTCTGGGACCGGAGGGAGATCATGGTATTATCCTTGCGCATTGACTCGCGTCACGTGTTCTACGGGGCTGTAGGAAGACTTTGCATTAAGCGCGTGCGCTTTACGACCAGCTCGCTGTAGCAGCAGAAGCGACCTGCATTGCTTGACGTTTTACAAAGCTGATTCATTGCTTAGGCGTTGGAATTGTTGTTAAAAGCCTCTGTTGCGTGTTCGAATAACACATCACGTGATTCTGTAAGCAAAACACAGTTTTGGCTTTTGTTTAAAGTAAAACCTCAACTTAGTTGATTACTTAAAAAGTAAACACTCGCGTCTCACCGTGTTTCCTTCATATTTTTTGTGACCAGCTGTTCACGCCTGCAATAAACAAGGAATTGATTAATAAATAACAACGCCGATGGTAAAGACATATAGCATTTATTTAATGGTCGCAAAATATTTATCGTTCGCTTTAATTTAAAATAATTGAAGGGGCTATAGGCAAACAGAGTTCGAGCAAAGCATGAAATCGCAACGCGGATTGATTGAGAAAAAAAATCACGTCAATGGGCGCACTGTATAGAGCGAAGCTCTCTCTCTTTAAAAGAAAGGAAAAAAAATAGTCCCCTACCGAGCGCTGGCTATTATGAATAATGGTTGTGGGTTGGGTAAAAAAGGTCAGTATAGACAGGCAAGCCCGGTATATACGGAGGCGCGAAAAAAAGGAGGACCAATCGCAGTGTGCATTCATCACGTGCAACGCGTGCGTCCGACGCGCGCCGCTTCATCATCGTCCGCTAGAGCGCGGCGCTCTTCCCCCCGGCCTCCCACTCTCCCTCCTGCCGTACACCCGCAGAGTTTCGCCAGCGGCCGAATTAAGGACGGCATTGCGTCAGCAGCGCGCGCGACTCTCGTGACCCTCGGCTGAAAAAGCCGAGGAAAGTTAGGAGGCTGCTGTTGCAGACTACGCGCCTAGCGAGATAAGAGTCGAATGGAAGTTTCGACTTTTCCGCGATGAGGGAGGCCCCTCCTTTCGCGAAGTTTTCTTGTTTATGCGAACTAGCTTGGGGAGAATGCGCGCGGACGTTATTTTACTTTTATTTTCATTAAACTTTCTCGCCTTGCTGAAGGTAAAGATTGTGCGTGTTCTGATTAAGTTCCCAAGGATTTTGCTGATTCTTACGTAGAGATTTAATGTTGACGCGCGGGGATGATTGTTGATTTATGGATGCCTGCTGGAAGGAGAAGCCTTAAGATAGGGATGAATATGTAAAAAAATGAAGAAGGTTAGCTTAAATAATAAGATTACCAATAAATTGATTGCGTGATTGAACGCGCATGTCCTACTTACATTATTTTTTCGAGAAACAATTACCGTTGAATTTATTAATACATAATTAACATATTTTTATTGCTCAAAAGTATTACTTATCAAATTTAACAATTTGTATGCACGTTATTTTTTTTTAATGGACACTTTAATATGATAAAATATACACGGCATTAACAATAATCTTTATCATTATCGTAAACGATTTGTAAATATTGAAATAACTCAGTTGTATGTTTTCGTCTGTAAGACGGCGCAAGCCAAACTTTAAATGTACTTTTCAATTTCAGTTTTCCGGGTACTTTAATGAAGTAATACAACTGTGGAAACTAGTCCAATAACCGAAACTACCATAACGAATGCGAGAATGTAAACAGACTGAAAAATAAAAGGTTTTCAAGATAACTTTTTCTGACATAAAAATAAAGGATGGTTTTACTAATGTGTTGCACACAATAGAGCTGGGAAAATTCATTTACCTCCTTTTTTTAATGTTGCAAACTTTTCATGTACAATATTTTAGAAAGTAAAGAAATTTATTTTTAATATATACGTACGAGAAATTTATACAAGAGAAATTTTAAAATGAAAACCGCGTAATTAGACGCGTTAAGTATTGCCAATCGCTTTAACATCTTATTTTTTTCTCCGAAAAGAAGCTAAGTCGAACGACGTTGGGCAATTCATTCCATTTGCTGGGGGAACGTAATTATTATTCACTAATCTGGAGATTCTCAGAGTCGAAGGTCGGCGCTTGCCAAGAGATCGTCCTCCTGTAAATCAAGTCGGTAGTCCAAGGCGCGAATTGCGTCAGCGGCTAGCCTCCCCTTTGCCGACGTTTCTTTTTTTTTCTATTAAATTGATTAAACGCGGTCACGCAATTTTTTATCAATGCAGTTATAGCGTCGTATAGTTGTGTTAATTTTAATCTAATCACTTTACAAGATTAATTAGTAGGCTTTTTAATGTTCTTGTAGTTTCCTGAAATATTTACTTCATTTGAATCCAAAACGCGATTTTCAAAAATGCATACAAATTAATTAAAATTACTTTTTGCTCGTTGTTTGTCAAAGAATTATCTGGATTAAAAAAAATAGAATACTTTGAAAAAAAATCTCGATTTAAATTAGACAAACAATAACAGAACGATTAAGTAAACTGTTGCCTCGCTAATATTTTGAGCGCGCAAAAATTAGTCCTTTCACAAAGAAATACTAATTCATTAAAAGTCATCAAGTTGTTATCGACAAGTTAACTGATAAACTTATCAAAATCTCACCACTTCATTACGACTTAGTGATATCTTTATCCACAAAAGAAAACAAGTTTATTACGCAACTTTACTATTCAGTTGTCATATTACTTAATAGAAATGAATACCGAACTATGCATATTGAAGGATTGATATTTCTCGAGCATTGCCAATACTAATCGACATTACAACCATTCAAAGTAACACCATCACTTAACTTTGACCATTGAAACTAAAGTCGAAGTAGATGTACGGGAAATCTTTGGTATCGACGAAAAGCCCAAGTTGGCTACAACTAATTTATTCAAAGTCCGTTAACGTCCCAACCGCTAATCACTTTAACAGCAGCAACTTCTCAAGCAAAGAAGCTATAGTGAAAGAGAGGCGGGGGAGGGGAGTGATGAAAAAAGCAAAACACGATTGTAATCCCAGATGGTATCTCGAATGCAAGTTGCGCAATTTCCCCAGCCGAAAATTTAAGCTTGTTATCCTTGGTGCTTCTAGTGCTGAGCGAAGGCGAGTTTGGCAGAAGCGTCGGCAACAGCAGCGTCGTCTCGCGAAAGGTGAGCAAGTGCGGAGCGAACTTCTGCATCATTGGCAACGGTGGCTACGAGAGCCTCCAGCGACCCCCCGAGACCGAGATCTACGAGATTTCAGCGATTTACCTTAGCTGCGTCATTGTTGCCGTGCTCATCGTCGCCCTCTTTGTGGATCCCCTGTCCAGGTGAGATTATTTTTTAATTATCCCATTTATTTTTAACTATTTTTACCGTCATGTTTTACACTTTTATTTAATGTTCGTCGCAATATAAAAGCTTGATTATTCCGACGCCGCGCTTAATTCTCTCTTTTTTTTACGCGTAACGGACATGGCCGACGTATAAGCGTATATTCTCCTTTTTTTTTCAATCTCGCCTCGAAAGGAATACTCGAGGCGAACGTTGTACCGAGGCAAAAACAAGCCTTCTCATCTACATTTCCTTTAACTTACATAAAAGAATCATTTTGTTTTTCCAATAATAAGCGCGCCTCAAGACTGGAGATAATAGCCGTTATATCACACACGCCCATCTCACGTATACACATACACGATGAACACATGCACACATATTAATTCCCATAATTCCCACTAATTCAACATTATTTTCACCGATCGAAAATCATTGCCCTTGTTTTCTTACCGAGACATCCTAGCGACCTCGTAGAGAAGCACTTACGCAACCGTCAGACAATTGATTTCTTAACGTAGTCTAATCACAGCTCGTACATACATAAATACCAGAATCTTCATAAAGTCGAAAACGTCGTCCCATCATTTGGAGCGTTTAATCCCCGAGATCCATACGGATCCGTCGATTCCTGTAATTCGTAAAGACTGACGTAACAAAGCTCACAGGAGCAGGCTAGATCGGCTAACGAGCGCCTCGTAAAATCGTCCGGGCTCTCGGTCGACGTTGGCGATCGCTGTTTTTCCACTACTGCACACACGCCGCCTCTTCCTTAATGAGTTTTTCTTCCGTCCGCTCGGACTTAATTGAATGCTCCTAAGCGCGTGTGTGTATACGGCATTCGTGCACTCGTTTCTCTACCAACCTCTCTACTTCTCCCACTCTTACTCTTTTTTTCCTTCATTTCTTCTTCTTCTTCTTTTTAAAGCCGGGCTTGATGGGATTTCGAGAGTTTGTATAATAAACGCTTTTTGCGATTTATTTGTCTCAGCGCGCGGACTTTCCTGAGGGTACCTCAATGTGACAGGATATTTTTTGTTTATCCTTTCCTCTTTTTTTTCGGCGGGGAACTACGCGACTCCGACTCGTTTGTTCGGGTGTTTAGAAACACATTCAAGTATTCATTTGCTATAGTGACAGGACCTTTCAAAACTTTCAAACGCTCGAAAATAAACACGCATTTAGAATTTAGATTTCTCTCTTAAACTAAACTTTAGCGCTTCCGCGACTGCTCTTAGCGCCAAGTTTAAACAAAGAGGGGAAAAAAAGAAAATGCAAACAGTCGTAATAAGTTTGTCAAACTTAAAGTTTCCCGCTAACCAAGCATTCTAATTACAACGCTACACAAAATTCATCCCAAGCACATCCGCTTTAACTCGGCAAACTTGGGACTCGATCAAAGCGAAACTTTTGATTGAAAAACGCAACGCCGAACGCTGAAAAAGCGCGTTTTACCGCGAGAGAGCGGATACCGGCGAACGCGCAGCTTATCGCGCGGATCATCCGGTCCCTCGGCTCTCGCGTAATAATTCACGAGCGTCTTCCGGCCTACGTCTTTGTCGTCGTCGTCGGCTGCAAAGCACCTGCAATTTACGCCCGAGCCACTTATCGCGCTCCTTACTTCTTCTCTAAACGCGCCCCAGACTACTTGCTTTTTTATTCTCCGCAGTCGTAATAGCGGGCCTATTCGAAGTATCATTGGGAACATGAATTATTGTCGTTTTATGGACTCTCTGGTTTGGCTAATGATGGGCTTATTTACTAGCTGAGCATTCGCTTTTAATGCCTTGTTGTATAGTTAATTTTACAGGCGCACCAGGGATTGGGGTGGTGGATACACGCAATTTTGCTGAATTGACGAGTTTGATGATACTCCTTTAGAGGTCGAAAATTCTTTCGTGGGGCTCTCTGAGGGGTCTAAGTTGTTTAACCATGGCGTTCTGGTTACATGACATCCTTATTTTACGGTAATTATATTGATTGATTTGGGTGAGCGTCAACATAAAGTCCGCTCTAAATTGATTAAAAGGCTAAATTAATTAACTAATATCAAAAGGGACAGGGGTTCTCTACTTGCGGAAATACTGGAGAAACGAGAGCGAAATGAGTTTTCGATATATATCAAAGTGATTAAAGAGTCGCGCTGGAGTATATCTGCATCCAGCCAGTGTAGGCTAAATGGAGCCTCTCGCGTCGACAAATTGTCGGGGATGAGGAGGAGGGAAAATTAATTACGCGCAAATTGGAGAGAAAAACTAACGAGCACGGAGAGGAAGGGGAGGGAACGACGCGCAGCGATCACAGCGTAGAGATACGACGACGACCGAGCGATCAATCGCTGAGATATCGGGAGACCCAAGAGCCGCACGTGACTTATGCAACAGTGACTCAATGCTAAGCTTAAACTGGCGCGTTACAGGTGGCGTCTACCCCCAATTCTTATCGCGATTCAGGTGTTCGCGTGTTGAATTGAGTAGGTTGGAGTATTGCAGTTTCGAGGGTTACAGATCGTTGGATGTCTTTTTTTTATGTGTTTGTTATGCTGTGATTACCAAACGAGACTTCGTCGAAATTTTTATTTTCGGCACTGCGGACTTTATGGCGTCCTAAAAGTCATCGAACGTTAACGAATCGAGATTATAAAGCTACCTTGAATAATTAAGAAGCGAATAAAATGTTTTATTGGATCTTATAAAAATTAAACGGCCTATCAGCACGCGGTTATTTGAATCTCGCAACACGAGCGTCGTAAAATTACGTACACGTAAAGTCCAAACATTCGACTCTTGAGTAACCGCTAGCGAGTATCGCACTTTTAATTCCGCTTTGTCGACTTCCTTGCGCATCTCTCCGAAATTGAGTCTTACGTTTGCGCAGGTACGAGTATGTGTAGTTTCAGATGGCGGGCGCGGATGCAACTCGTCCGGACTTCCTTCGCGCGAGGCCGACCATACTCTTAAGTAGCTTGTTATTACAAAATCGTTCGCGGTCTAGGTATATACGCATAGGCATCGAAGCGTTGCATAACCATTGTATAGTTTGTGAATGAAAAAACGCCAGCCGAACCATTCGGACTTTTGAAAATTGGAAATCTCACACAGGTCCTGTGTGCGTTGGATTAGTGATGGCTATGTAAGAGTTTGTGATCAAAAGAAGGCTTATTGTTCCATCGCAGTGGCAGGCCTTGCAGCTTTGCCAAATAAAGAGCGTTCCGGGCACGTGAGTTTGCAAGCGCAAATGCTCATTACGGGTGTTCTCGGTATATCGATTATTTCTGGAATTTTGAATGCCATTGTTTGACTTCTCGGACGAATAATGTTTCAAAAGTTGAAAATTCCAGAAAGAGACGCGCGACAGATCAGTTTCCGTCGTAAATCGCTGTTTTATTGTTACGAGGATTTTTAATCGATACTCGAGTAAAGCCCTGATCTACTTGTTTGCGAAAGTAAGTTGTTTGGCTAACGTGTGTCGTAGTTAATTTAACAAACGAGAAAAAACGCTGGAGGCGCTTCGAAATCGCGAAAATAACATTACACGCTTGAAATGTAGAGACACGCGCTTCTGTGCACTTTCGCCGACCACGTTACAACGCCTCAAGCGCGTTGGCGTCAATTAATCAAAATTTACAGCACAAACTAACCGATCGTTAGAATGACAATTGTCGTGGACTTTAGTTGATATCGTCGACAAAGAAATATTTTCTCAGTTGGTAATGAGAGAAAGTCTATAATCTGCCTTGACTTTCCTGTGCTTTCTGTAAAAAAAATGAGCTAGTTCGATCGCGGAAGGAGATATGAAAATTGAGGAGGCTCACATACGAAGCCTCCCAAGCGCTAACAAGCTGACCGCCGAATTGGGTGCGTGCCGAAGCGTGACTCGCCTTGGCAACGATTTTTTTTCGTCCGTATAATTAATGTACGAATTTTATTGGAACGTGCTTTCGATTCGGAATGACGCTTAAGAATTTTACCACCACGTTGTTTTGACTGTTGGATTGTATATACATTGGCGGTGCTTTAAACGGAACGACAATATTTTATTAAAAATGCGTGTCAGTATGAGCATGAACGTTCGAGAATATAGGTGGATTGAATTGTTTTTTTTTATAATATAAGTTGAAGCTGTCACGTGCGAGGCACTATTTTTTTTCTCGCGCCTTTGTATGCTTGTATTTTATGTGCATAATTTCGAGCAGATTCTACGCCGTGTGTACGCGTGTGCCTTTGGAAAAATTGCAGTAATTCAAAGAGATTGTTTCGTTCCACTTTGTAACAATATGTGAGGAAAATAGGTTAAGGTCGCTTCGTGCGCATTGAAAAAAGTGATAATTTCAGCAGATAATAGATTTGCCGTATTCCAAAGCATCTTCATTTTGCTCTTGAGTTTACCGTGATAAGAACGTACTTGCCGCTCGGACTAACAAACCACATGTGCTCATAAAAAAAGCAATAAATATTTAATCAGTTGTAAGTAATTACTGAACTACTCTATTTAAAAATAATAAAATCAACATTTTCAGCAGCAGACAAAACTAGTCTAGTCGGTAAATCAAATGGTGCTACACTATGCAATTGTTCCGTAACAACGCGCTTTGAAAAAAAAACTTATGTAAAACATCATAACAATTTATCAAAAGAGAAAAAAAAAGAGCATCAACTTCCGGAAACGAAGCGATCCCAACAACGAGCCTAATTAAAAGCTTTAAAAAAAAACAAAAACAAAAAAGTGAGAAAAGGAACGAATCAAGGCTCATTTTCCACTTTTTTGCATTAAACGCGTAATATAAATTACGCGATCGCAATCGATCGCTCCTTTTCATAGCAGGGGTGACGGTACGCGGAAGAGTCGGCTCATTAAAGCTCGCTCGGACGAATTAAATGCAAAGGAGCTGCGTTGCGTAAATTCAACGAGTCACTAATCAGCCCTTTCCTATAAAAACAGCTGCTAGTCGGTCAATAATACGCTCAGTGCACCGAGCCATAAATTTCTCTCGATCGTATATATACCTTAAACGTCGAAAGTTCGCTCTCGCAACAAAAATCCAAGTTTTTGATGCTACTTCGTGGCTGGTTAATTGCGTGGAAACGTATCGCTGCCCCGGATATTCGTCCTTTGAAAGCCAGAACTTGCAGGATCGAAGCAGCGGTATATCTCTCGAGCAGCAAAAATTAAATGCCGGAAGATGCGAGATCATTGATATGCCGCGTAGCGTATAAGTGACCGACTTGAATCCGCGTAAAGTCAAGGCCGCGTCTCGTCCCGTGCATAACGGCAATGTTGTCCCCGAGAATGAAAGTGGCTGTAGTTACTCCAGTTGCTCAATGGAAAGCGGATTATTTATAGACCCTCAGCGCAGGATGAGCGAAGAGATGGACTAGTTTCATGTTTAGAGGCGAGTGGTTTTTCCGTATCTAAAAACCTCGGGCTACCATTGTTCTTTTGGTGGGAAAATTCTGGACGAACACGCGTTGCGTAAGACCTTGGATTTTCATACGCGGACGGCACGCGAGAGGATTAACTCCAGTTTGTAATCGTTTTGAAAAATCATTTTGATTGTACTGCTGACTTTTGTATGTGCCAGTGTTTTTTCTTTTCTTTTTTTCTGCTCTATTCAAAGGTCGATGTTATCAAAAGCGATAATCGGGTATTGTTGACTCTAGAAATGAGACTGTACGAGTAAAAAAAAGCGTTTTTCTGTACTATGGGTTATTTTTTTTAATATTTGGCTTTTTACTTTTGACGAATTGTGGGTAAAACCGATGTGTCTCTTTGCCAAGTGACCAAAGTAAATGTACTTTAAAATATTTTCTTCATCATATACATTTAAATAAAAAAATTGTCTCTCTAAGAACGAGTGTAAAAACGAGTTTTGAAAACCGCATGATTCACTTGGTCAGGTTTTTAAAAGACCCATTCAAGTCGGTAATGTGTGCTTGAGCCGAATGTTAATTACCTCAAATGTACACTTAACAACACGCTTTGCTCGCTAGTCCACATATTCCTAAGGACTAAAATCCCCAACTTTCAGCCAATATTTTATTTTCTCGCTACCTTTGAAAAGCAAAGATAACACACTCGAGAATTTGCGCATATATTACCTCTCAAAAAAATTCTCCAAAAAACTACAGAGTTGAGTGAAGAAGAGGCGCAGGGGGGAACAAAGTGAAGACTGAAAACAGATGTCCCGAGGGTATTACGTAAGAAAATTGGGCCGCGCGGTAGGTTTGCGTGTCGTAGTCATATTCGCCGAGCCCATGCAAGAGTCATCAAAGAAGCGATCCGGTCGTGCATTAGCGCGCGCGCACGGTTTTCCGCTTCTCTGACTCTTTCGTCGCGCATCATGCTTTAACGCGAACAGACACACGTCGCACCTGACTGAAATCCTCCTAGGACTTCGTTTCCCTTATATTTCGTCTGTATTCCTCCATTTTCCCTGAGAATATCGTATGGTAATGCAGTCGCGCTGAAGGGAATGCATTGATGCGAGAGGGGAATGACAAGCCCAGTTTGGGAGAGTAGGCGTTATTTTCGTCGAAAGAGCCGCGTGGCACTTTAGAAATATACAACTTACGCGGCGAGAGCTTTGTTGCGCAACGCCGCTCGTAAACTTTCGGCTTATCTGCCCCGAACGCTTGGCCTTTTCAAACGATGACGCTTCGGGGTTTTTTTCTCTCCTTTTTGTTGTATGCCCGTGCGTTTTTTCTTTTGTGGCGGGGGGCAACGAACGAGAACGAGTCGAGTGCCTGTGCGAAATGAGCTATTGAAATTCGTGAATTATGGCTCGCTCGGGCTTTTAAAAATATCGAGCCTGCCTCCTTCGCTTCGTCAAGCTGGTCAATTCGCGAGACAAACTTAATTTTAAATGCTGCAGGAGATTCGAGGGTCTCGAAACCAGTTTCGGGTCTATTCAAAAATTGGATTTGAAAAAAATATTCTTTTTTTACTTATCCTTGCTTCGTTCCCTTTGATTTCAAATAAAAGTTCGATGATTTTTCCAATAAAGAAATGCAGAGCTCAAGAGATTTCCGCAAATAAATTCGTTAATATCTTTATACATTTCAAATATCCGAATGTTATACTATTAAACATTTCATTTCGCATAATTTCAACAAAGCCAAAATTAATGCAGTCAAAGGCCACAACAACTTGAGTATATCAAGACTTTTTTACTACGGTATTCATGGCAATAGTCCAATTTCTCGGCGCATTAGCGCTCTGTAGCAGCTATTTATATAACGCGACAAGCAGTCGGTATACAAAAACGCCGGCAGAGCCTAGAATTGCGTAATTCGGAGCTGAAACGAGTCCTCGAATCCTCGTTGGCATCGTCCACGTGGCAGTCGATTGCTCCCCTTCTCTCTCTCTTTCTCTCTCTCTCTCTCTCTTTCTCTTATTCTCGGTTGCTGATAACCCTCAGGCAAACGTGTTCTGTGGAATGCAGTCGAACAGCCAGTCCTCGGACATTGGCCGCGCGTGTCCCGGGGCTTTATTTAGCGCGCGGCTCCATTGTTATCGCTGCACCAGAGCTACGGGAATTTTGCAGCCTCGGGCGCGCTCAGCATCAGCCCTCCTCCCGGAACATTGCGCTATCGGACGCCGTAGCCTCGCTTCGATATTTTCATTCCAGCCCTGCAGGCTCCTTCCGATCTGCCCCCCCCTTTTTTTTGTTTCGTTCCTATCGACTGTCGAGGCTCAATTAACTCGGGATATCGAGCTATGGCGTTGTCTCTTTCCCGGTCCTTCTTTTTAATATTTCGGTACAGTGAAGTGTAACTGGGGCCAGAGCGAAAGATCCGTGGTGCGTGAAATTACGGAGGCTCGTGCGCACCGATACTCAAACCCTAATCTAACGGAGCTATATAGGAGGGAGGGAGACGAAGGTAAAGGAGGAGGGAAGCTAGTTCGGTCAGTCTAGGCCCTTTAATTCAAGGGATGACTGTTGAGGGGCGAAAGAGCGCGGTGCCGAGCCTCTCTGATGGCCGCACAAAGGCGTGAACAGGGTCAAAGGGAGATCCTGGGATGCGATTACCAGGTTAGGCGTGAGGACGTCGATCCTTTGAGAGATCTCAGCCGCCGCGGCTTCACTCGTTAGCGAGCCTTTGACGGAACGCGCGAGTCGCGCGGCCCCAAATTCGCGCAGATAGACGCAGGCCTCGTGTTATTCGCATTTCTACGGTCAGCGAACCACCAAGCTGGTACACTCTTTGGCGACTTTTGCTGCGCGATCCAATCAGCCAGCCGCTATCGTTGTGTTTGTCTCTGCGCATTATGAGCCTCGTGGCGTGAGGGCGACCTTTTTCTCCCCGCGTGAATTTACGATCAGCAAAAGCAGGGGAATGTGATATATTGCAATGCGCTCGCGCCTGAGACTCTCTCTCTCTCTCTCTCTCTCTCTCTCTCTCTCTCTCTCTCGTCTCTCTTAACCTGCTGGCGAATTATTAAAATGGCACGTGGTCTGTACCACGAAGGGTAAAGTTTATGAATGAAAGAAGTACATTTTTCAAAGCGGCTCGCGTGTATTTCGATTCAGCGATAAATCGTACTGTCTCAGCTTAATTTAAACTGATCTTTAAAACGATGAGTTACGATTTGGAAGGTGTTGTACAGTTGCAATTGGTGCAAGAAGAAACGCTACAATACGATTTATTTTTAATAATTTTCTCATGCATTTAACAACGTAATCCTACAATATTTCCTAACGCACATGAGACATTTATCTCTATGGCCCCCTAAAACCATTTATCTGTCTCATCTCATTTGTTTAACAGAAACCGAAAATCCCGGGCGGCGGTAAGCCCATCAAAGAAGCCATTGCCGATAGGGCGTGGGGCGATTGTATTTATAATTGACCGAGGCGCTTATCGGACGGGGCCTTGTGTTCGCAGGTACGGCGAGAAGCAGAAGCGCAACGATAGCGTGGAGATCAGCGGCATCCAACTGCTGTCGGCAACGGCTTATCAGCTCAAGAAGCCCTATCAGCAGCTCCTCATACCGATCACCGTATGGATCGGCATGGAGCAGGCCTTCATCGGCGCCGAGTTTACGCAGGTAATCAATTAACGCGCCAATTAAAACGACCACCCCGTTCAGCCCCTCTTCCTTCAACTCCTACCGCTTGGGACGTCAAACTCTGCGTACACCCGTCAACCGCACGCGGCTGTCCCCGTAGGCAAGTATCGACCTGCGATCGCCGTTAATTAATTTTTATTACGACGCCCAGCGGTCGTCCATGCGATATTTTTCCCCCCTTTCGTGTTTTATTTGCCTCAGCAGAGAAGAGCGTTGATTGGATATGACTCTTTCAGTTGCAGTCTAGCGTTGTTTTTTTTCTCTTATTTATTTTCAATTCGAGGTAAAATCCTAGGGTAAACAGATATCGCTCGAAAGTTTTTGCGCAGAGCTCGGCTGACCTGTAGAAATAAAAACTCAAAGGCACACTTTTGCGATTTTTGTTTGATTTGTCTTAAAGCGCCCAGAGGGCGCAAAGAGAATGAGTATTGATTAATTAGAAAAAAAAAATGAAGAAACGGAGAGTTTTGGTGAAACCGAGGTTTCCGTAATTTATTTTTTTTTGCGCTCGAGTCCAAGTGTAATTTATTATTTACCAAATGCTATGCACCTCAACTAAAAAGTTTCCAAGACAAACGCGCAAATGTAAATAGTATAAAAATAACATTAGAGGCAGGAACGACGGTAAAGTCAATTAACGGTGCTGATGAAAAGGCGGCTCGTACTGCTGGAAAATAAACTTGATATTACAATTTCTAGGAAAAGTAAGCCTTAAAAGCACGCGCTTCTCTTTTCTCAACTCCCTCGACATTCGAGGAGCAGCGGGCCTGCTCACAGCAGATCGATTCTCGCGAAACTCCCTGCGGCATTCGCGAGGCTGAATATTTTTTTCGCAGGGCCGAGGGACAGGGGGCAAAAGGGAGTAGTAGCCTCTTCTCAATCAGTCACATCGATCGTTCGTTTCATTTGCAATTTTTCATTTTCACCCGGAGGGCCGAGTGCTAATTGGCCTGTTCGTTACGTGTCCCCACGGTAGCTCGAGCTCGACTAACGAGACCCTCGCTCCGAAAATCGAACGATCCACGTGACGAACACGTCTCCATGTCGCTTGAGCATTTTTTTTAAACGGAGAATGAATTGCTTGTCTTTGCTCATCTAGAATGAAGGCTGGCTTTTTGAAGAGATTTTAGTCTTAGAGGCACGTGTATTTTTATTGGTGGGGAGGGTAATTTCATGCTGAATGTTTGGGTAAATGAAGTAAGATTTTGAAACTAATAATAATAGGTTGTTATAGCGCGTCTTGAAACTGAGATATTATTTTTTATTATTAGGTTAAAGATTGTTTCAGTTCAGGAGTGAAATTTTAAGATGAATTTAATATTTAATACGTAGTAAAGTTTGGTAAGTCCTTTTTTAGTTGAAACTCAAAGCTGCTTAAGAAAAAATATTTGCATGACTATAAGAGGATCGTCGAGACACTACTAATGCGATTACAGATTTCGAGTATTATCAGCTCCCTTGAGAAGTACTTTTAAGAATTAAAAAAGAAAAAAGATTATCAATACAAACAGAGGGGAAAAAATTGTTCAAACATCTTGTTTCATTAGCAGTAATTTTAAAAATCATTAATTGCCATCATGCGTCGATATAATGATGGTTAAAGTGGGACGCAATTACAAGAAATAAAAAAAATTTACGATCGTAGTCTACCTTCCAAGCGCACACATCAAAGTTCGAGAACGTGAAGTCATCTGCGTGAGTTTTTACGCAAAACATCGTACATAAATAATGATGACTCTCAAAGAAAGGGATAAAGCTCATCAAAACGAAAATAAAATCTTTGTGTAAATAAGCTCGTTGGTAAATCGATACTCAATTTAGCTTTTCGCCTCTGTCCAAACATTAGAGGAGGACGACAACGAGTGTATCCGGTGTAAAAATGAAGAATCGCGAGAGAAAAAAGGATGCATCTCTGGCAAATTGCTTTTTAACGAGAACACTTTATTACTTTTTTCTTTGTTACCTTAGCCTCCCGACGGGTTATACGTTTGTTAATAACGCCCAGAGAAACGAGGGAATTGCCTATCCGTCGCCCGTGCTACTTTTTTAGATTTTCTTTTACTCCAACGGGAGGCTAACTTTGGATTCCTGCGAAGACTAAAGGACGACTACAATGTCTCGGGCCCGTTTTTTCGGATGATTGGATCGATGGCCCTCCTTCTCTTTCTCTCTTTCTTTCTCTGGTCCCTTATTGGAACTCTCGGACTGTATTGTTTTAATGAAAAATTCCTGAAGTTGATAATGGAAAACTTTTTCTTTGCCTGAGGTACTAGCACGCCACGTCGTTACGATTTTCCAGTCTCGATTTGAAATACATCTAAATGAAAAAATTTCTTACTCCAGTTACTTCATGCCGGATTCGTCGAATTGGTATCTTGATAAACTCTCAGTTATGCGTTTGTCGCTGTACACAAGGAAATGAAACGTTCGCTGGCCTGGGGATACCAAATCTCAACTTTTTCCTCGAGTTATTTCTGACCCCAGAAATGCAATTATTAAAGCACGTGTGTACCAGCAAGTTATAAAGGCGTCAATGACTTCCGCCATGTGAGTGTCTCGTGTGTTAATCCCCTCGGCGAGTCTCTCACTTTCGGCGACATTTTTCCTTTCCTATTTCCATCTCGGCTCCGCTGATTGACATTTCGAGATGTAATTATCGCGCCGTGGCTTTTCCGCGAAGTCTATTACGCACGTGTATCTTGCATTGTATTTTAATTCGCACAGCGATCGACCGGCTAGATTTCCTTGATCTGTAATCCCTCGCACGTGCAACGATTACGCAACCTTAATCACCGCGACTGTCGTATAATCCCTTTCAACTCTTTATTCATTTCTTAACCGTTAGTATATACGTATGCGGAATGGTAGTAAGATATTTTAAATTTATAAAAATTGATGGATTTTTGTGGCGTTGTAAGACGAGCGGGAGAACATTTTTCTCGGTCTTCGCTGTCAGTGGATAAGGATGTCGGAGGGATCGCACGTTCGTTTTGGAATTTCGGCATCGTCACGCTCCGCAAGCTCCTTTCGACCTCGACGCTCTCTCGGCTTTTGCGTTTATTTGTACCTTTGGCTGTCGCAGAAATTTCATTCTCTTAAAGGCGCGGACGATGCGCCGCTTTGAGCTTTATTGAAAAAGTGATAAAATAGCTCATAAATTCCCGGCTCGAAAAATTCGCTTCAATTTATCTTATACGTTGACCTTTTTTTCTTCTTTTTGGAAAATTAATTTCCTTATTCTCTGTGACTCTGTGTACGGCTACTGCGGTAAAAGGAGTTTTTTTCGCACGACTTGATAGTCTCAATAGATCTTGTCTTTATTGCAGATCGTTTCGCGCGAATTCATTTTTCTATCGAATTTTTTCCTGGGTTATTTATATATCGACGGCACTTGGCGTACGGAATGTAAGTGTATAAAGTTGTAAAGCTCTCGTGATGGTTTTACCCTCTGAGATATTACTTATAAATTCTGTACAGAGTATACAATTTGACGGTTCATAGAGCAAGTATTACTTCAAAGACGATGAAAATTCATTCTTGAACCTTTACAATTACTTTGACGTAATTGTAATAAAAGAAAAAAAACGCATAAGAGAGAGCTCATTGTTTGCTCTAAAAAGATGTTACAATTTTTTTATTGTCATATTTCAAAACGAATACTATTATTTCGAAAGGAGCTTTCGCCAAAATGCATATTGAGATGAAAATAGACGTTAACAAAACGTAGCACACGAGACCTTTAATTCTTATGTTTCTTAGTAACACGGGCAAAGCGTCTTCTTTACGCAAACTTCAAAAAAACAAATCCTCATCACAATCAAAGCGCGTGGCGGCAAGCCGATTCTCCCAGAGCGCAAGCCTGAAAACGCGTTGCAAAGATAAGAGAAAAGAAGAAAAAAGATCTGAGAAAAGAGCGGACCAGGAGAAAAAAAGTGTTAAAAGAAAGGAGAAGAAAGAGAAAGGAGGAGGATGAAGATCTCGTTTGAAAGAGTGCAGTCATTAACGGGAGGGGAAGGGGCCGCCGAGCCGTGAGGGGGAGTAGTCATCGGGGAGGAAACGCGAATATAGCAGGAAGTCGGCGCGCCTCGAGGCGCTATAAGCATCGATCTGGCCGCGGTGTGACGCTTTACCTCTCGTCCTTGCGCTTATAATGAAATGACGCGGAGAGGACAAGCGCGGACGTTGGTGTGAGGTCGAAGGGCCGCACCCAAGAGCTTAAACTCCTCGATGGTCTATTACGACTACTCGGTTGTCTGGGACAGTCGGATTTTCTTCTTTGTCCTTCCAGGGTAGGGGCAAGTTGTAAGGATCCTTAATGCCAAGGAATTTTTAATTAAGCTCCATTGGAATTCCTCCAAGTTGGTACAGTCCTGATTGTGAGCTTTGCACTTGACAACGTATGCTAACGTTTGTAGTCTACATTACTTGCGTACTTATTTACCTAAGGATCATTCGTATTTTCAAAGGATCTGGAAACATAAAATTTAATCAATCTGATTTGACGTTCCGAAAAAATAAAAAATTTACAAAATATTATAATCAGCGAATAAGTAACAACACAGGCGAGAGTTGCCGAGAGTCGCGTCTGGTCGTCCAATCGCATTAACACAAAGCTCGTCGTCGTCTTTTTCTCTTTCCCTCAAAGTTACCCAGAGTCTCATCCTCCCCGCGGCGACGCAGCAGAAGCAGCAACCTCTGAAAAGAAATCCAAGCAAAAAGTTCCCTCTCTCTTTCTCTCTCTCTCTCTCTCTCTCTCTCTCTCTCTCTCTCTCTCTCTCTCTCTCTTGCTTCCGCCGACATAGTCCGCGCGCGCGTCTTTGCATTTAGACCGTATCGTTAAAGCGCAAGTGCGCCCGTGCGTGGCTATACACGGGCTAGTAGGGGCGCAAAAAAGTTGGCAGACGGGTGGGATAGCTGCTGCTGTTGCCGCTATACGAGGGAGAAGTAAGACCAGTGGCTGCGCTAACCGGTCGCTATAAATAGCGCGCCGGATATCTCGTTATCGACGATCGCCCCTCCTGCTGTCGGTGGATCCACCTCTGCTCTCGATTCCCTCAGGTTTCCCTCCCCTCCCCCACTACCGCCCGTCGCTGCTGAATGTCGTTTTCTCTCTAATGACGTAGGCGTGCGAGAGAGCGGCGCCTCGCTTGCGCAAGCTAAATTCCGCGAGTGGCGAGTCGTGGTCTCAAAAGTGAGACTTTTCGAAAGGCACTTCTGTGCGTTATACTTATTTAACTACAAAGAGACTCGCATGACAATATATCCGATCTCCAATAACTGTCAAGCCAATGACAAGCACTGTGCATTTGTTTAAACGTGTTTGTTGTTAAGAAGCCAAAGAAAAAAACGATAGATGTGACGTATATTCTTTTGCGACTCCCTCTCGCTGCAGTCATTTGGAAAACCGATTGGAAAAATGTGCAAAATGCAATGCATATTCTCGGAAATCCTTCGTTTTTATTCCACACGGCCTATTTGATGTATTGCTTCGGCCGTATGCAAATGCCGCTGGCGCACGCGCGCGCGCGCGCGGAGATGATAGACGATGGAATGCGTATAATTTTAGAAAGTGCAGAGTATGTGGCTGCGCGCTATATCTGGGCCGCGAGCGCCGATAATTGTTGGGTACGAAAATAGCTGGATTTTTATCGTCCTCCGAACTTCTTCTTCTCTTTTTTTTTCCTTAGCTCGCGCGCCACCCTCATTTCCTATCTCCTCTTTCTACCGTACCTTTTTTTTTCTCCCTCTCTCGTTTTTCTTTGCGCTGTGGAAAACGAGTCACACGGCGAAAGCGTAAATACCAAGAAGCTAGGATCAAGAGGGTCTATATAGCTCCTGACCATAAACTTTCCGGAGCGATTATTTCTATTTATACAGAATATTGATTGATGACCAGTTGTGTCTGTGAAGCTTTTACCCATCTGACTACTTCTCGCGTCTTCCCCATCGAGCCGTGAACAGTCACTTTTACCACCGTGATTATGCATACCTGATAATAATTTCATTCAAGACGTAAATATCGCGATAAATAAATATAAGCGTTTAAGCAGCTGAAAAAAATGAATAATTGCGACATTCACACAGAAGCGACGTCTGTATCTCGGTATGCGTTAGCTGGAATTTTCGAAAGCCACGCGCACATAATATCTGGCCGCGATTAGCATAAGTTTTGCTGGAAGCTCTGATAAACGAGCCTCTCTCTCTCTCTCTCTCTCTCTCTCTCTCTCTCTCTCTCTCTCTGCGATCGCGCATATTTCCTGCGCCTTGGCAACCGGTCTTCTCTCTCTCTTTCTCTCGCGAAGAGCTCTATTATACACCGAAGTGAAAAAAGGCCGGAGTAAGGATGAGGAAGAAATAAAAAAGAGAACCTGGCAAAAAGCGAGAAGATCCGTTGAGCCCGGGAGGAGGGATGTAGCCGTCTCATTTGTCACGGCTGCCTGAAAAGTGCGCGGCACCGCGCGGATGTTCTTGTCCCGTGCGCTTCCGTCTCCGGGCTGTGGGATGAAAACTTCGTGCTCCTTGTATTTAGCCTTTCGGCTTTTTTCTTGCCCACCTCCGTGTATTAGCTTTGTGGCTGCGGATATTGACGCTATAGAATCCTGCAGTTTACGTAACCCGTAGAGCATCGAGAGTGGAAGGGGCAGACTGTAACAGTATTCGGGAGTTTCATTAGATTAAATATTTAGTTGAGAGCGTGCGCATGTAACGCGTGTAATTATCAATCGGCTCTCTCTCTCTCTCTCTCTCTCTCTCTCTCTCTCTCTCTCTCTCTCTCTCTCTCTGTTTACGCATCTACCTTATCTCCGAGCATGGCTGGGAGGCTGAAAAGCTCTTTTGTTCGGCGCACGTTCTCTATGCGTCGTATTTTACCGCGAAAATTCACGAGCCTGCCCGCATTGACAACTTGCGGGATGGACAGGCTGCATTATCAACGCGCTGGGACGCGTCGGATAATGCGGTTGATCGGCGTCGACGGTTAAACGTGTCCCAGGCTGAGCTATCAATCAGACCTCGGCTCCGCGTCGAGGCTCTCTCCGGCACACGCAGCCGAGCGCGCGCAGGTCTGCTACAATCAGTGGCGTCAAAACACAGCGGGAACTTGAGGCTCCCCGCTTATAAATATGGATAAGCCGGGCCGGAGGAAAACAGCTTGGGGCGCTGGTAAACAAGGCGGCGTATCGCAGGAGAAGCAAAGACGTCTAAAGCTGGTGCTCGCTAGTCTTGGCACTCGGCCCGATCACCGCGGATATACGCGAGGCAAGAGCTTCTGCGCCGTTGACCGATGACCTCCAGGGCTGAGGCTCCAGTTGTGCACTCGGCTGAGCTCTTACGGATTCTGGACCTTCGGCTTTAGACGTGGCCTTCATGTTTGTACGGAGATGAGCACACATGGAAGAGATTGTTTCCCCCTTGGGGGAGTAAACCTGAAATGTTTTTGTATTAGAATTGCCTTTTTTTGAAAAATTTTACTTTTTCATAAAGGTTTAACTTATTAGTAGCTAATTAGTAGCAAGAGGGTTTGATTAGTAAAGTCATGCGTATAGGAGCCGAACGAGTAGTCAAAGGGAGATAATTATCATGATATTTGTTAGCATCATCAATCCGTTATCGGTATCTATATTGATGATTCAACATTTCCATTACCTGTATAAATTGAACCTTGGCTTCTGATTCGGTTAATTTTCGATCTGAATTACTATAATTTTATCAAGAGAACGATCCTTTATCAGCAGTCACAGTTGACATCAATAAGCTTCGCAAATTAATACTAATTCAACGACTAATCAAAAGACCGAAAGCAATCAAAATTACATCAGCGACAGGGTCTGCTCTCAAAAAAAAGTAAAAAAAAAACGCTAATGGTATCGAAAATCGAAAGAGCCAGAAGAGCATTGAGCTAACGAAATTTCGTGGCCCCTCGAGCTTCAAAACAGAGAGCGTATCTCTGGCGCGCAGACTGTGTAACACCCGGTCGAACTTTGTTTTCCCGTTCATTATGCGCGAGCAGGGCATAGCCCGCGGGAGATCGCCTCCTTCGTCCTGCGTGCAATAACAATTTCATCGGGGCGCTAGTCGACCGAGTCTAGGGCCTCTCGGGAAAAAAGCTCGCCTGGGGCGAAAACGAGCCCGCGAAATCACGCCCCGCGAAATGGACGGAAAAAAGGATAGGGAGAGGCGACAAGGAGGAAAGAGGGTTGGACGGGCCTTGGGGGCTAGGACGTGCGAGTCATAATAAAAGCTAACGTTGAGAATTTCGGACGCGGATAAGGGTTGAGAGGCGTGATATGCACGGAGATAATTATGCTGAAATTTAGGTAGACCGGGTTATCATAATTGCGCGACGCGATTTGTGCGAAATTTTATTTTTTCTCTTCTCGGAAAGGGGAAGCTACGTTCTGTGGATAAAGGAAGGCGAGTAATAAAATTTTTATTCCGCCCGTTACTACATACTATTTTTTAGAGATTCTGCTGATTAATGTGTATCGCACGGTTACTTAATGGGCTTTCTCGAAATTTTTACTTTACAACCAGGTTTATATTCCGTTTTATGCGCAATTTTAATATTTGTTGTTAAACACTGGAGTTGATTATGTAGGTACATAGTCCGCATCGATCTGACAATTTATTAGGATTAAAATATATTCGCATTAATGAAAGGCACAAAGAAACTGATAATTAATTATGAATAAATAAAGCAAATGATAGGTTCACGAGTAAACACAACGCCGGGAATGAGGAATTCATACAATTTTCGACACTGGTCCCTCTCTACGCAATGGATTTTCTGTAGCGCGAAAATTTCAAGCGGACTTCTCGATACAAAGGTAGAAGGAAGGGGTATCCGAGTCCACTGCACTTGGTAGTTCTCTACATTCCCCTCTCTTGGGCCCTGGGATTTATTCAACGCGCAAATGATTGCCCGCACAACTCTATATACGCCGTGTGAGGCGAATCGGAAATTATTAGACCGACAAATATATGCATATTGCTGGAACTTTGAGCAGGGCAAAAAGTTTTCAAAGCCCATTCACGAACCTGCTCGTCCACGAACTTTTTTTTTATATTCTCATAGCTCAGTTTCCCCGCAGGTTGGTGCTGTATTGAAAAAAAAATGCCTGAACTTTAATAGTCAACGTACGAGTGAGTTGGTGAGATGAAGTGTAAATATTTTTGAACTACTAGATGGAAATGAAAAATACCTTCGTTCTTGAGGCGGGTATAGAAAAAGAGGAAAAATCAACGTGTGTATTTTCAAATGCTGGAAAAATAATCGAGGCAAAAGGAAAAACAGCTCAACGCACAGGATGAATAAAAAGCTTGGATACGAGAAACGCGAACCTGCAAGTTCAAAGGAAGGGGAAAAAAATAAATCACACAGGATGACTCTGTGCGTGTGGAGTTGGCCGATCAAAAGAGGCCCAGGAACAAAGAGTCTTTTGCAGAAAACGAATCCGGCCGAGCGAGAAAAGTGAAGAGTCACGAGAAGCCGGTGTGTCCGTCGCACGTGCGCTTATGCAATAGAGACAACGACAGAGCCACCCAGGATGTCAAGAACATCCGAATACCCCGCGGTGGGGGTAGCAGAAAAACGAACACGCCTTTGCTCTTCCGTACGTCACGCTGCTTTTACAGGAGAAAGTTACATCTCGCTACGTTGTATGTATCTATCAATGTACGTCTTTCCTATGACAGTTCTCCAAGCTCGCGCACTGCTTTATTCTATAAGCAAAAAGTGCGCAGTTTCTTTTTAATGATCCAACGTTGGATAATTACTGGGCAACGGTTGAATAGCTCACTCGTACGTACCGGAAAACGAAAAGTACAAGTTGCGATACCTCAGGAATCAAAAGGAGAATCAGTAAAGCTGTGTTTGTAAAAAGAATAACGCAGGTCATCGGTCAGACTTGTGTTTATCCAACGCTTTATAAATTCGTTAACTCAATTTTAAATCCACTCGTCTTCCTACTCTTTCGTATTATGGCTTAGCCGCTCGTTTAATTAGCAGAAAAAGAAGGCTAAGCGAGGTTCTTTTAAAGACACAGACTGGACGTGAATTAGATGAAAAGCCTCTAATTAATTTTATGGTGGGCTGAGCTTTTTTCGGAAAATGATAAGTGCACTCTAAGCGTTTCTAACGAAATTCTACACTCAACGCTGTTGAGAATGGTTTTTTTTATCGCCGGTTTGGTAAAGAATTTATAATTCTCTTTCTGCGCCAAAACACAGCTTTTGAGATTTAAGACTCGGAATTATTTTCGTTTCGAGGAAAATCGTTGGAGGGGGCTTAAAAAATGGTTTTTATCCCTGCTTTGGCGTACGAGAAGGCTCAATTAATTCGAACGATATTATCGTGACTGCCAAGGATGTAATCGCTCGTAATGCGAGTTTGATAAAAAGAAAGGTATCATTTGAGATCGTCTAAAGAGACGTGCTCGGTTGCATAATTGTGTAAGCGTATCTTCCGTCATTATACTTCTGATGATGGTTGAGTATCCAAGTTATCCAATTCATAAAGTTCGCCTATAGTAAGTTCCAAGGGTAAGGCCAAGAGAGACCACAGACAGAGGAAGCGAAATTAGATAATACAGATCTCGAGATGTATATAAGCTTCGCTCGCGATATTACGCGCAGATATCCCGTCATGATGTAATCCAAGAAGTTTCAATAAAATTTAATTATGTACGTAGAGATCGCTGCTTGTCTCTTAAAACTTCGGACGGAGGGTACGGGGGGGGGGGGGGGGGGGGGGAAGGAACAAAATGGAAGAACGAAATTGCTGAAGCTGAAAAATTGCATCCGTTGGTGAAAAACCTTATTTACATGAATTCACCGTGTATCGATTTCTTATTACAGGGCCGTTCATTTTTCGCTTTTAAGCCCACGCCTAGCTCTCGCTGCCTCGCGCTTGCTCGATGAAGTTGAATTGACAATTTCTTGTTATTTTCGTTGGAAAGAAGAAGAACGCCTCCCCGTTTACCACGATGTTAAAGCGGTGCGCTGGGGGGCTGGGGAGAAAAGGACTCTTTCTTTTTTTAATCTTCAGCAAATTGTTTCTGGTCCGCGACGCTCCGGCAATTCGCGCAGAGACGCGAAATCAAATTGTTCGCTTGATTCCAGCGTAAATAAAATTACACCTGCCTTTTAGCAAGCACCATTTCCCCTTTCTCTTCAGTTTCTTGGTACAGCGACTTGCGGTTAAATTGCCATGCGAAGATCAAACGGAAGCCTACAAAAAAAAAAACGTCCAATTAGCGGTGCGTTCCCTTTTACCATTCGCGCCATAGTATATCAACGTGAATTGGACGTACGCGAAAATAGCTGTCGAGAATTCAATCATCTACAGACCTTTCGATAACCGTTACCAAAAGAAAGGTAATAGAAAAATCGTTAATTGCTTCAATTGCCATGACCAGGATATCGTTTTAATTGTAAAACAGCAGGGGCGCCCGACTTTAGCCGAGTGTTGTCTTTGCAAATTGCTGGAATCTCAAGGCGATCAGAGCTATAGCTCGGCAGAAGGCCTCGGGGGCAGGCAGTCAGTTTTTGCCCTGCTTTCTCACCTTCATCCCCATTCCAATTAGCCTCCAAGGCAATTACGCGCCGCTGTCTAAACGCGCAGCCGGCGAGAACTCCCCCGTTACGGGAGCAAAAGTCCAAATTGGTAAATTGATAAGATACATCGCACTGTATACATTTACGCTTCACTTCTTGCAGGCGTACATCTCATGCGCCCTGGGCGTGCACCGTGTTGGCTACGTGATGATCTGCTTCGGCGTCGTGAACGCCGGTTGCTCGCTCCTCTTCGGCTCGGCGATGAAGTTCGTCGGGAGGCAGCCACTGATGGCCCTCGGGGCCGTGGTGCACGCGGCGCTCATCGGGGTCCTCCTAGTCTGGCGGCCGCATCCAGACAAGTCCTGGATCTTCTACACGGTCTCCGGGCTCTGGGGAGTCGGCGATGCGGTCTGGCAGACCCAGGTCAACGGTGAGTACTAGCGATAAGCCAAGGCTTATTATCATCCTTTGTTGCCTTATTCCCCGCCTACGCGAGCGCGCGGGAGACTTGGCTAACCGCACCCCACCGACTTCTCACGGCTTCCACGATGATAATGCATGCTAATCGGACGACGCTTCGGCTTTATGCGTATATATTGGCCGCGCGTTGCTTTTGCTCGACCGAGCGACAATGGCAATTTGACCGGCCACTGCCACCTTTGATATACATACGCGACCTCATGTGCGAGAGAGCTTCCTGGATCGGGGGGACCAATTTCGAATTCAGTACAGGCTACGAAAATAATGGCCGTCGGTTTGCATAAGATCAACTAGTTCAATAATTTTCACTTCGTAAATTGGGCCAATTTTTTCATCTGCCATTAGAAAATACAGCGCGGACGTCAAGCGTTTTCATAAAAATCAAGGGAACAAAAATAATCCGAGTTGAAAGTATATGCGTTGCTAACGCGATCGGCGCATTTGCAAAAGAGATATAGAAAGCTTGACGTAGTTGCAAAACGAAAGAAAATTAACTCGGGATGCAACTGCCGTGCGTGACGTCAAAGATGTATAGACACGATCCCGCGAGATTTCCATGAGCGTAACTCATCGTCTCTTTCTCCCTTTCCAGTGATCGAAAAGAGAAAATAATGCAGAAAGGCGCATATAATTAGCCCCCTCCCCCGTATTTAAACCACGCGCCATTGCGAGTTTGATGAATAATTTTGAAATTGACCTCGATCTTTCAAAGTATACGTCTGGTCTATCTGATTTTCCGCGCAATTTATCATTCCCAGCAATTCGCGCTGAAATGTCGATATTAAGAAACAGTGGCGTGGACCAACGAAAATGTGACGCGTGTAGGGGGAAGAGGGGAAGGTGACGTGATAAAGGTGTACAAAGAGACGTTTATCTATTAGAAGTAGCAGCGACGGGCAGGGGGAAAAGGAAACGGCGCGATAAGCTTGCGTTTCAGGATATGTGCACGCAGGAATGCAGGTGCACGTGCGCACTCGGCAACAGTCTCCGGCCTGAGAGACGCCGCGGATCGATCGAGGTCGGCGCTTACGCACTACAATTTTTCGCGACTCTCTCTCTCTCTCTCTCTCTCTTTCTCTCACTGTACCAATCGGAGACCCGTTCTCCGAAACCGGATCTCTCCTTCTCTGTTCGTTCTTCTTCTGCGATTTTTCATTTTTATTCGTATGGCTTTTTTATCCTTTTATTACCGAGTAGTTTTTACGGGATGATATTTTTTTTTAAATTTGATTTTGGTTTTTGGGAGGGGAAGTATCAGGCTCGTCCATTACGGAGTGGCGATTATTTCGAATATGAAATCCAGATGGGCGAGCTTGAATTTCACGGTGAGATGATGGATGGGAAGCTACTACGAACTATGGACGATGGAATGAGAGGGCTTGAGGAAGACAAGTGTTCTGTCTACACTGATGAATTTCAAAAAGGGGACTTTATTCATTAAATATGCCTAAATGCGCGATTAAAAGGGATTGATTTCCCCTATTTTTTCCATCGTTTTTTTGGAATCTGAAATTAATGAACGTCGGTACGTCAACGCCCGCAACTATTTTGCAGATTAATTGTTTTATTTTGATTGAATTAAAACCATAATGTTTTATTGACAACAGGGATAACCTTTTAAGGCTTAACCTGTCGTTATCTTTTGATTTTTTTCTTTTGAAATAAACTATATTAATTTTATTAAAAAAAAAATTATTTTTCAATCAATATTCCCTATAAATCTGTTCGTGTACGAGTTAATTACGATAATTGAAATTTTCAAATCAGTTTATTTATAGCAGTTATCATCCTCTCAATGATTAGAATTAACTTCCTTGCTTTCAGAAATGACTCACTTGTACGTCCATAAATTTTCATGTGGTCCCGCAGTAACGGAGCGTTTTAAACGACTTTAATTAAGCTCAATCTTTCAGGACTCGAAAAGGAAGAGAGGGAGAAAGACTTTTCCCTTGCAGCTCCAGGCTGCGGACCACTATTTCGTTTCCTTTGCCCTCGCTCTTTTCCTCATTAGCGAAAGCCGTTTCCTTAATCAAAGGCCCGGCAGTCGAGTCGAGCGAGCTCCAGAAATCAAGCCTCGAGAAATCCCCTCCGGGCAAGGTTATCCCGAGATCCTCAGGTCCGTCATGTGTCCGATTGCTGGGAAATTTCATTGTACGATTCTACTAAAGCCAGGATGACGTGGGTTGCGAAGAGTGGCCAAAGTTTGTGCAAACAATTCGCGTTGAAGTAACCCTTGTATTTTAGTAGAATTTTTACGCGACGGAAATGATGAAAGCGATTGATTCCGAAACGACTAGATGAGTTTTCGCAGTTTTTGGAAACAGCTGTATTTCGCACGTAACTTATACTCGATGTTTTTGGACGACCAAAGAGACGAGATTTTTTTTTTTAACAAGCATATTCTCCTTCATAGATATGTATTAAGTAATACAGAAAAGGGGATGACGAGTTTCATTTAAAAAATAGTTCGATATCTCAAAAGAAAGGAAGTACATAAAAGGGATGAAGCACGGTGGGAATGTTATTAGTTTTTCGTGCTCGCTCGTGCGTATTTCTAACAGCGCTTTTTAACCTCTCGCCCAACCTGTGTACGCTCGTATTTTTTCTCGTCTTTTTAACCTCGTCGCGTTTCGTTTGTTCGTGCGCTCTCGCGAGCAGCATAGCTTTCTGCCAATAGCTTTATTCTTTTTTAGGTCCAAACCTCCTCAGCGTACATATGAGAATCACGCCGCGTGACATTTATCTCGCGCGTACGCTTTGACGATAAAAATAGCGACCGAAAAAGAGAAGTTAGAGAGAAAGAGAGAGAGAGAGAGAGAGAGAGAGAGAGAGAGAGAGAGGGAGAGAGAGAAAGAGAGAAAAAACAGCGATGAAGGTAGGGAGGGCGGGCACAGAAAAAAAAGACCGGAGCTCTATACATCATCTCCGACAGCTGCTCTTTTAATTAAAACATTCCTTTGACGTCGCCTTTCATTATTTCGAATCAAAGCGCCGAAATGATTTTCCTACCGAGCTTACTTCTCGCGCTTGTTTCTTGACAATTTCAACTTCAGCGTCCCCTCTTATCCCTTCCCTGTAGAGTCAATCATAAGCCCATACTGTTATGCGTGCAAGTTTCCTCGAGCTAGAATAACACGGGACACTAGCTCGCGCTGAATATTCATCACTCTCGGAAATCCAGTAGCTTTAGCATAGAAAAACTGATACGCGATATTATGTGTCTGGCCTAGTGTCGCGCCGCGCGCGAAAATGTACACCTTTCATTCCGCGCGAGTCTTGAGTTACGAGGAGGCACCTGTACAGCCACCCTCGAGCTGTTCACCCATATACAGCAGCGCCAGCTCATTAACGCTTGTAATATTTTCTTTTACATCGCACTCCCCTTCGTAAACCGAGAGAGAGAGAGAGAGAGAGAGAGAGAGAGAGAGAGAGAGTGATACTGCAGGAGGCAGAGAGAGAGAGAGAGAGAGAGAGAGAGAGAGAGAGAGAGAGAGAGAGAGAGAGAGACATGCCGCTCTGATATTCCGCTGGCATAACTGTACGCACACAAGCCAACCAGAGGAGCGCGATAGGTGCGGCCCCTGCCGCGTCCCTCCTAGTCCGCACGTGTGCGTCCCCGTGTATATGTCCCCTGTGGCGGTCTCGGGCACGTGTGGCCTCTAACCGCGAGATACCGTCCGGGACATGCGCGACCGCGGATTGCAGCAGCAGCAGCAGCAGCAGCAGCTGCCCGTACCTGGTAGCTCTATTCTCGAGCCTCCATTGTTTTATACTCGAGGCAGCAGCGGCAGAGATCGCGTTCCGATCAATTAATTTTCCAGCCGTCCAACGAGCGCGCGCACGTGTTACCGATCGTCGTCTATATTTATCGCCACCCTCCCCCTCTCTGTCAATTGTCCGTCCAGGATTATATTTTTCTCCTCTCGCAGCTGTTACTCCATCCTTTCGCGGCTATTAATTCTCGGTGTAGACTGGGACCTTTAAATTAATCAAGACGTTAGTTACCTGTATATGTGTATATGTGTGTAAATGTGATATGTATTGTTGGCAGGTTTATACGGCACGCTGTTCCGGCGCAACAAGGAGGCTGCATTCTCGAACTACCGACTCTGGGAGTCGGCGGGTTTCGTCGTAGCTTACGCCTACAGCACGCATCTCTGCGCTCGCATGAAGCTCTACGTGATGCTGAACGTCCTGCTGATCGGGAGCATTGGCTACATTATCGTCGAGCTGCTGCATCGGCGCAAGCAGAAACGGCGCAAGGCCATTGCCGAGGACCCGAAGGCAGCGCAAGCCGAGGCCAATCAGCCCGAGGAAACTGACGACGAGAAGGACGACATAGACGACGATATCATCATTACCCATCTGTGAGCTTCGTGATACAGCATACCCGACCGAGTTGTGACTCTCGTCTTGAGTATTCTTATCCATCGGCTGCATCTCTTTAATCGATATGGCGAATCCTCGTGTCTCGTCTTGTCGTCTCTACGGATGGACTTGCGTTTATTATAAAATCACCGGAGTTGACCAGTGACGGACAATTAATAGCTTACCGCAACTCCGTATGTGTAAGAAGTGTATAAGTCTCGGGTGTCCGTTGTCGTTGTCATCACGCGGGCGTGTGAATAATTGAGAGAAGTGCGGATGTTTTTGTTGGATACTAGAAAGAGAAAAAAAAGGGCGAGAGAAAGAGAGAGATAGAGAGCTAAGCGGTTAGAGATAAGGGACTCTTTGGGATTTCGCTGAGGGCCGAGAAACCGCGCTCAATATTAATGTACAAAGAGAAGAAGGGGGATGGAAAAAAGGACTCGTTTCTTGCCAGTGCTGCACGAGGAGAAAGAGGGAGAGGGGCGGAACAAGTTCCGAGTTGAGGATGACGAGCCGGACTACGCCCCAGCAAAAAGCCACAACCCTGTGAATTCCCATTTTCAGAGGCGGTGTGGGAGGGGGGAATAAAGAGTGAGAGAACTGCGGCATGGGGCTTTATCGTCATCGTCGTCGGGGTCGCGCATTGTCCTCGTGCGATTATAAATATTTTTGTTTTCTGTGTACATATAATTACGCGTTAATGAGGAAAGGAGGGGGAGAGGGAAAGAAAGTAGTGAACGATTGGGGAAAAGTGTTCGTAGCGTTTTCGAATACCCATTAATTTGGGCGTTTAGTTATAACGCGCAAGGGATGGTTTAATGGTGAAGTGTTCAATGAGTCTCTTATTCGGCTTAATTCAGTTTTATCAGCAATAGACGCGACTTAGATGTATAATCGCAACTCTGGTGACGTAGTGTCTTTGTATAAGCAATCTCATTTTAAACGATTAACGAAACTACGATTTGAGACGAGGACTTTTTTTTAAATAATAAAACGATGTTTTGCATTTTGTCACGGAACACACACACACACACTCATGTGCGTGTATGTGCCTGTTCGTGTGTCTGCAGATGCAACTACTCTGCGTATTTATAACTCGCGAAATAATCTCACGTAATGGAACGTAGCCGGGCGAGCGTGCATTCTCACCGAGTCTCCCCCGTCCCTTGCCCCCCCCCCCTCTATCTTCACCTATTGTAAAGGTATACAAAAGATCGACTCTCAGCGGAGTGTAAATCCACTCTTATAGAGTGACCGTCTCACCTCGACATTAATACGATGAACTTTCGTGTACCTTTTTCTTTTAAGCAACAGCCTCCGTGCGCCTTATTCCTCTTCGATGTGGACATTCAAGCTCGTGTAATTCCCCCATTCCCCAAAATTTCACCGGCGTCGTGCGGTAGCATTAAAACTACGCACGTTCTTCGAAAAATCAACAATCGAGTATAACAGCGTGGCTCCTGAATGTAAAAGTTGCAGCGCTTGTTTTGATAAATAACTATGTCGCAAGAGCTTCACATACGTGCCTTAATTGATAATTTTAAGTAGTAGCTTTACTTGAAATTCAAATTCCTGAAATGATAAAAAAAAGTGTTTTGGTAACTAAACATTGACTCTTACTACATATTTTTATCGTTGATTTGATGAATTTTTGAAAATCCATCATTTTCCTTCTACTTTTGCAAATCGTATAATAGGGACCTGTACTCGCTCGACAGCAGTACAAGAGCCATTTAATGTCGATTTCTACGTAGCATACTAGGAAAATCAAAATGTATAATCTTAGGTTGAAATCACACCAATTTTGGATAATTTTTAAACGATTTTTCTGGCATTTACCAACCTATTCCGCTATTTCCTTAAAATAGCTAGAAACGAGACAGATAATGCCAGATAACTCGTTTAAAAAATAGAGCGTGATTTCTACTCTAGGTGCCTTAGACTAAATGTACTACGCGTAATGTATTAATTATCGCGCCTGCAAGCGGACATAATAGTCCATAATACCCGCGATCCTTTGGTCAGCCTCAGTATCACACAACGCACTCCCGGGGGAGTAGGGGAGATAGGTTCGATTTTTCATGTGTATAAATATACATAAATGTGCAAGCGTGTAAACACGCACGGCCGTCGGCGTATAGATGCAAGACATGCCGACGAGCTGTATATCATGTACAGAGTGCGAATACTCCTCGGTATCGAGGGGTAAGCCATTATGGCTAGAAAGAAAGAGAGAGAAGGCGCTATTTGCGTTACGTTATTTCAACTGTTATCTACTTGTTTGTTCACTTTATTAGTAAAGCTAAGAATCTTGCACTGTACACACTATAAGCATATTATGTATAATCTTTTAACTATTTAAAATTATTGCTATTATTTGCTATTCCTATTATTACTCTTGTAATATTATTTTATTACATATAAATAATTTTTGTTTAGTTGATAGATATGATGCAAGCTGTAATTTAATATTACTGTGTATTGTTATATTGCTGCATGATTTCCCGTCAAGAATAATTGTATTATTACTGTTAGTATTACATGTAGAAAGCCAGCCTCTCTCATTAATGAATTTAGCCGATTTTAAGGACAAATGTATTGATTTGTTGTCAGTTTATGGATTGTATAAATTTTGCGTTCTCGACTATATGATTGTAATGCGTAATACTGCGAGTCGGCGAGGTCATTGATTGTTGAAACCAACACGGTTATGACTACTTTTATTATTGCCCTCTTGATTTATCACCACTACCTTTATCACTAGAAATTAATATTATTATTACTCCTTTTATTTAGTTTTAATGTTGCCTGTATGCGCGTCCTCCCGAATTTCAACTGTAAACATTGTTAATTATTTACTTGCGAAGTATTCTTATTCCTGTTTTAATTATTTTAACTATTATATTTTCGACACCGTGTAATATGTTAATTTAGCATTGATTGAATCAATATGATTTTATTAAAATTATAAAAAAAATAAACTGTAGTCTTTGTTTTTTTGCACTTACCGTATTGATCATTTAACCTGAGAAGCAATGTTGTTTTTCAGATATAACTTAAACCATGTAATATTAGGTAATGTACAAATTAAATTAAAAAGAAATGAATTAATAAGTAAAATAAATTACATAAAAAAATAATAAGATAAAGTTAATATTGTTATTTATTACAGTAACAAAAATGAAAAATTAAGTAATTTAATTAATTGGATAATTGTTGGAAGGATAAGTTTTATTGGTTGAAGAAATGGAAAATAAAGATTCACTTAAGAATCTTTGTTCGAACAGGCTTGGAGTTTATTGTTTACTTCGCGATCATACGCAGATCGCTTTATAAATAGAATGTACATTATTATATACCGTCATTAAATATTTCATACACTTCTAGTCTTTTTTCCCCTCTTATTTGTTTTGTTTGTTTTTCCTATAAAAATAACGATCGTCGGCGTCGTTACTGTACAAGTAATAAACGTGCTTATGCGAGTCACACTTTTTTCTTTCTCTCGCCGCTTCTCTGTCTTTTTTACCATTTTTATTTACAAAACATTTAAATAATTCATAAAGAGGGTTTCGACTCTCTAATAATGATCGACGGCAAAAACTTCGACTCGCAAACTGATCAACACAGCCCGAGCGCCTAGGCCAAGCACGCGGGCGCGAAACAAAGAAACGAAGAGAAAATACGGTGATCGGACGCCTCTGCGCCGGAGAAAAACGTGCAAGTGCTGCTCGAAATAGCCGAATTATCGACAACGATTCCAAATACCGATTTTGGGATCCACCTTCACCACAACAGTAAGCGTGTATACGACTCAATAAATTCTCGTCCAGAAGGCCACGAGGTGCGAGAAAAGCGAAATAAGCAATCAAAATCCGTCGCAATCGGCACGCGCAATTTGCCATTTATTTATTTTTTTTATTTCAAGTCTTTTGATTCAATTTCTTAAATTCAATTTATTCTTCTCTGTAAAAAAGGCTCTTTCGATCTCGCAAAGCAGCTGTTTCCGTTGAGAGAGGCTCTCATAGGCATCCGATGTACTTTTTTATCTTATTTTAATCTATCTTATCGTAAACTTTTCTTATAGTTTTATAAACGTAAGCGCATCGCTTTTCTTTTTGTTTTTGTACAATCCATATGAACTCGGCGACGACGATGCGCAGAACATCGTGCTTGTTTTATTTTTCAATCTCGTCGAAACCGTTATTTTTTGTACGTCCGTTTACGGATAGGAAAAACGTCACGTCTACGGAGCTTAAAACACCTTTTATTTTCCCTGTAATAGGACTTGCGACGATCATATCTCGACTCAATAATTATCTGTAAACTCAGTGTCGTATAAGAAACTTCTCTCAATTCAAGCAACAGTCAAACAACATTTTTCAAAAAGTATCATTTTTGTTTTTCATATTTTTAACTTAAATTACAAAATTTTGAATTATTCAATCGAGTGACAATGATTAAGAAAAATAGATCTTTCACTTTACTCAAGTATTTAAGAAAATTAACGGTTTAAACAATTTTTTGCACGAACGTAGGTAAAATTGTAAATTACAATAAATACAACTACAAACATGACTTAAAAATTATCAGACTTTCGCTTTTATAAGACGTATATATTGGTAGGATTTTAAGAATAATTAAGTAATTATATAAATAACTAATCTGAAGTCACACTTTGACGGAGAGAGCAGGAACAATGATTAATTTTTTCATAAAAGTTTTTCCCAAATAACGCAGAACGAATGTTTGTTCTATTTCTAAGTATACATATTTATGCCATTGTTTTTGCCTTTATTTCTGTTCTTTATTACAAAACAGTTTTTACTAACAAACAAGATAATAGATTAAGTATTTGGCAATCTGACAGATCGAACTATTGGACAGCTGAAAACTAGTGTCATCATGATTCAACGATTATTCTAAATGGCTACTAACTGTACTGCGAAAAAAATATTGAAATTTCATAATTGTAAGATGAAAGTGTTGTAAAAGTGCTTAATCTAAAATCGAATTTTTTGCACAGATTTTCAAGCAAAAACAAAGTCTATAGATTAAAGCTGAGGTAACAGTATTACGTAGTTCGAACATATTATTAGCAACTTTTTTATTTGCTTCATATTCTATTTCTACTATAACTTCTAGCATGTTATATTATACGAAAAAACAACAGATATTGTTACTTTTCTTTTCTGTCAGCCTTTTAATGTGTACTTATATAGCTACATATCATTTTTATCTTCTTATGTTACTTTTATCTTATTTTGCTTGAAGGAGGTTAAAATAAAAGACATTTTATCAAATGAATTATCACATGAATTGTCGACTTGTCGACTATACGTACATGGGGTTTCATTTATTAAGTTTGAATATTTTGTTCAAAATTGCTGTTTCTAGTTGGCACAAATCATAAATTCTACATGCGTTAGCATACGGAATGGTAACATAATTTGCTTCACTTTTTTATTGTATACCTATTCTAAGTGTTATCTAGTAATGCTCTAAGCCTTTCTTAACCCTTAATTTTCCCGTGGGTGTTTGAATGTTCTGTTAAGGTCAAGTTCTTCAAGTTGAAAGTTTAATGTATGCATTTTCATAAAAACTAATGGTAACTGGTAATATTGTCAACATATTAACTCCACAAAAATTATTTCGATCCTCATTTGTTTCAACAATAAATAATTTTAATTACAGTTTTGAAAATGTCGATACATCGCATGTTGAGTAGCAAAGACACTTAACTAAGAGTAACAAAATTTTGGCACTTCACGCGAGCAATCAAGGGTTAAGCGAGAAAAAAGCAATTGTTATTGTATGGTCGGAGGTAATACTTGAATCTAACGACTCTTGGGCGAATTAACTTGTTTACTTACTAGCGCTTTACTCTTTTGATCCGAGTATATTAATATTATCATTATTATTTTTTATCATGTTACGTTTGCTTTTACTTTACGACACTCCCGCGCTTTCTTGTTATTCAATAAATTACCGTTACGTAAACGTTAAATATTTATCTGCACGACCTGCGGGTCCACGCGCTAATTGAACACTTGGATCGCCTCGCTTGGCAAAATCCTTACAGTTGACTAGTTTTGCTCTATCTTAACTTTGTAGTAATTTTAACCTTTTATTTTACTTTGCTTTACCATTATATTAATTATTTGTTTGTAATTACTTTTGTATTTTGATTCCACGCCGAATGAACGATCATCAGACACACAACTGTTCTCCTCTTGAACACACACGCACATAAAAACGAACTGACTATCACTACACGTGAACTGCAGACAGATGTTGCTATGGAGTTTAATCTATTTTCTATTTGGCAAACTGTTTGATGACGGATCTATCATCGCATCTGGTATACTGCATCATTTCTTCTACGTAATGTTTAGTTTAATTAAACTTTGATATTTTGTTTCAACCAAGTCAGAGCTGTGAATATGTTTTGATATTCAAGACACATTACTGAAAAATCAAAAATATAATTATTTAGAATTAACGTTTACTAATTTTTTTTTACGAAAACAATAAAACGAAACTTGATTTTCTGATACATGAACTTACTTAAACGTAAAACTGCTTAAGTTTATTGAAGTTCTCGCGTACTGCATAGTATGGTCATCTACTCGAGCAGGTCCGAAAGGATTCTTATAATTTCATTACTCCAAAGTTGTGATAAGCAGTTTCCCCTTAAGTTATTCCCTGTTAAAAAAAAATTGCCTTCAGAAATGTTTTTATAAAATTGTGATTTATTAAAATATAATAAAAAAATCATAATTCGTTAAAATAAATTACCTCAATAAGATTTTTCTCATATTGTATCTGACGTAGGCGTAGAACCTTTAATGAAAAAAACACATTATAAATAAAATGATTTTAACAAAATTTGAATATAAATCCAACTTCTAATTTTGTATTTAAAGACGTTTTTGACAACTTTAACTGCAACTTATTTGTTTTTGTGTTGAACAAAAAAAATTAATTGTAGAAAATTCAAGGTCAATACATTAGTCTCACCTTATAATAACACTTGAATGTTTTAAATCTTCACGGTCGACATGGATTATTTTTCAAGACGCGTTTACATTGTAATTGTTTTATTTACAAAAATCTTCCGGCTGTTCAATTTAAAATAAACTTACAATTAAAGTGAGTGTGATTGGAGTGTATATTTTTTCGGCCAATCTTCAAGGTGCAAAACGGGATTGTACTTAAGTAATGCGTTGAGTGAATGGAAAAGGTGACAAGGGAAAACAAAACATAAATTATCAATTTTATACTACGGTTCAGAAGTAGTATTCTTCATTTTTGCGATAATTTCTTTATCTGCCCAGATAACTGTACTTTAACGCAAATAAAACTTTCTGCTTTTGGGTACGTATATATACAGAGAGGTAGCTGCTTTATCGAGGCGCTACCTTGTCTTCAAGACCCTCGTCCTTGCCGTTTGCTAATCATCGGGTCCTCTTCCTCCTTTTGCGCTTGCCGGACGGATTCCATTCGGGGTCTACGTCGCCGGGGTACTCATAATTAACCGGAGGGATGATTCTTTTGGAGACTCTCGTCTGCTTGGCAGTCATGTTGTTCGATTGCTTTTGCTTCTTACTAACGCCTTTGTTCTCCACCTCATCTTCCGCCAGATCTAGCCTTCTCATAGTTATACTCCTTTTCCTTGGAAAACAATTCGAGACATTCTGGTTGCTCGTCTTTCCCTCCGGCTTCTTCTCGTTGGCGCGACTGCTTTTGCTCTTGGTTGGCTCGCACGTCGTCGAGTTCACCTCGACCATAGCCCCGATGTCCTGGGGTACACTTTCATCCCTGATCTGCACGCCCGGATAATATTCCGGAGCGGCCCAACAGAGCGACTTCATTCTTTTCTTCAGCGGCAACTGGCTGTCAAAGTTTGAACACTTGCGCCCGAGCTCCTGCTTCTCCGTCTCTAGGTCCGTTTTCTTCAATTGCTGCTGCTTACCATCGAAGTTGGCAATTTTCTCACTGTTGCAGTGGGTCTGATCGGCGTCGTACAATTTATCCTTCGCCGGCGCCGCTGGCTCCGTGTTTTTGTTACATAGCTTATCCTGGACGGCTGGGTTTGTTTGTACTGTCGGAGCCGGATGAGTGGTCGATAGGTAACAGTGCGGCCGATAGTAGTAGGTGCAGTTGACGCACGGACACGCTGCCGACGGATGATGGATGTTCGGATAGGCGCAGTGAGCAGTGACCAAGGCTGGCGGTGGTACTGCATAACCGGCGTAATGGAGGTCGTAGGCTTGGCTCTGATTCTGATGGATCGAATCCTCGTGGATCAACGCACCGGACTTAACGTCCATGTAGTCGGGATCGGGCTTGATTGCTCGAGAGCGTGGATCCGCCTCTTCGGGCTCGTGTTTTATCGCGATACCCTGGGGATAACACTTTTTCTCTTCGACCTCGATCTTCTTGACGATCCCATCTTCGTCTCTGTTGTAATTGACCTTGCCGTAGTAGTCAGCCTTGTTGATGATGAAAAGATTGCTGTTGGGCCTTTGTACGAGCATTATCGTTTCGCCGTTAAGAATGGCGCTCACGTTGTCGTTGCTTTCCCAATTGTTCTGAATCGACTCGTCGAATATGTAAGACGTGCCGTCCAATGATGCGATGGCATGCTGCTGCTGTTGTTGCTGCTGCTGCTGCTGCTGGTTCTTAGCCGCTGAGCTGGAAGTCAATTCCGCCGACGACGAGCTCCCTTGTTTATCCGTGCTACTGCAATTCCCAACATCGGCAGCACATTGTTGCTCATCATTCTCCGATACGTCCTTATTTTTTAGCTTATCTTGAAGCCTCGAAAAAGGCTTAACTTTAATCTCAACTTTCTGGCAAGCGTTTCCCTTTCGGAAATTATCCTGCAAGATAGTCGACACTTGAGCGAGTAAAGTCAGACCATCAAGCCCGGAATCAATTTTATCTTTCGACGGGGAAAGCTCTAAACGATACTCTTTATTACTACAATTATTTACAGCATCATTTTTATCAGGCTTGACGGTATCGCTGGGATCAGTCAAGTCTGTTTTATTCCTTACTTGGTCGCTATTTACACTTACAATTTCTCCATCATCTTTAACCTTATCCTTCGCAAATATATGACTTTCATTGATATCTGATAGACCACTTTTTTCGACTATTAACGCTTGTTGTACTTTCTGTTCATTTGGATCAGTCTTTGTTACATTGAAATTGACGGGTCTATTTTCTAGAATATTTGGCTTAACGTTCCCAACAACTGAGATCGTAGCGACAGTCGTAGTAGCGACGGCAGAGCTACTGGCAGGAGAAGGAGAAGACACGAGTGCTGAGTCCGCTGGGACTGATGCGTTCTTAGGCTCCTTATCCGTGGAAAGAGCCGATATATCTTCTCGAGCCGCCGAATCGCTTGCTCCATCCATCGAATTATTATGCTGCAAGGCACTAGTTCTTGCTTGCCTCTTCTCCGGGCTCTCCTCTTTACCCGACGGCGAATCTATTGCTGATATAGGCTTGGTGACGCTCCTCTCGTCTGAAGCCTCATTAACAACAATCTGCTTGTCCAGATCATTGTTTACCTCCTCCTTCTCATCTCTATTTATTTTTACTAATCTTGAATTTGAAGAATTCGAAGACTTTGATTGAAGCTCTGTACTCTTGGCGCTCGGTGGTTCAATCGATCTTCCGGACGACGAATCTTGAAGCTCATTATCTTTGGTCTTGATGGTCGAGGCGTTGTTACTGGCTACTGGATCCTTTGATGAGGCTCGTCTTATCTTCAGGTCGGCGTGCTTGACTGCTTCAAACCAAGCCATCTGTCGACGCTTTGTTTGCTTAATAATTTTTGTCATTCCATCGTCCGTTAAATCAATTAGAACAATGTCATTTAGGTTAGTCGGGGCTTTATTTTTAAATAAAATAGGGAACTTATTTACGTATTTCGCGTTCGCGCTACTACTACCATTAACAATCGTAGACGATGCTTTTTCGTTATGATTATCGATCTTTAATTTAGCAAAAGGAATGTTTGCTATGTTACCTACAGATTTCGATTTATTAACAGGGTTTGAGTTTTTAGAAAATTCATTATTTACAGAATCTTCCTTAGTAGTTTTAAGGGTCAGCTTACTAATAATCTGTAACAAAAATGGTTATTTGTACTGATGTTCCCCCTAAAAATGAATGTGTAAATCTGTTGAATGTAAAAATAAATTAATTAAATAAAACGTAAAAAATTAGTAAACTAAATAAATGAACAATGAATCCAAAATTAAAAATTTGTATCCAATAAGTAAAACCAGCGTTTAGTAATATAAAAAGAAAATAAAAACAAATTGTTAGTGTTCTGTTAGAGTTTAATTTATGCAGTATCTGAGTTTGAAATCTCATTTGTAGCATTAGTACTGCGAATAACCATTCAGTAATAGCAGCACGTTTACCTCGTAAGCTTCAATTTATTTCCAACGCTTCGTAATACCATTAACTGTCTCTTTAATTGAATTTACTTTTTAATCAACTGTGAGAATCGATAAGGGCACGTCTATAACGTGCGATAGATCGCTCAAAACAGTACATCCGCCGAGGGGAAAATATCGAAACGAAAATAACATCGCCAGGTTTCCTCCATCCATAGTCGACGTGAAGATAACGCAGTGAGAATAAAGTTCGAGCTTTGGGTGGGTGGGTGAGGCGGTGGTGACGGGATGAGGGGGGGATGGTAGTGGGTAAAAAGAAAAAATGCAAGCTCGATGCCTGTCTCTTTGATAAGCACTCACCCTCAGATCTCTCTCCGTGATATCGTCGAGGTTGCTTTGACTGTCTTTGTCGTCGGCCTTGCTCTTCCTGCTGTAGTCGAGAAACCGATTGCGAGCGTCGCGCAACTCGCAGCGTTGATACAGGTAAAACTCGGTGGACTCGGTTGTCTCGACGAAAGCAAAATCCCCTTGCTGCTCGTGTTCCTGCAGCTGCTCCTGCTGTCGCTGGATCTCCTCTCTGTGCTCGTGGATCTTTTTTTGTTGACGAGCCGTCGTCGGCAAAACTTTGTCGAGCAAAAACACGGGCAAATAATGGGGAGGCGATTTTCCTAGCGACGATATCGCACGAACATTGATTCGATGCTTGCAGTCCGTCGGGTTGCCGTGGATCCACCTCCAGAGCCGGTAGACCAGGAGGTAGCGCACGTACATCTCCTGCGTCTCGGGATGAGCCGGCACGACTTTCATGATTTTCCTGTCAAAGCGCAAAACCAACACGTTTGCCGTGCGTTAGCCTATCTCTGCGTCACGCAGATATTTCTACGTTGCTCCTCCCAGGCGGCAAGGGAGAAGTCGCACTTTCTAGTGCTGCCGGCTTTTTGACTTGAGCGCGACAAGCCGCTGCTGGGAGGCAGCTACGTTAATTCGTAATTAAATGCCTACGCGAGCGGAGCAAGACAAGTTGGAGGTAAATTAAATGGAAACTTACGAAATTACGCCGTCCAATATGTGAAAATGTGTTTTGCTCGCTAACTGAACTTTTATCAGAGTGTCTAGCAAATATTCCGCTGAGTTTTCTGAAAATTAAACACGAATTTTCGTATGTGAGTGCGATGACATGCCGTCGGTTAACTTTATTAATTAGCTTATCAGACAATTATTTAAGTTTTAGCGCTCATAAAAATTATAATATTTTCATTTTAAGCGTCTTCCATGCTATTGTTACTTTTTTAATTCATCTTAAATATTTCCCAATAATTACCAGAGCTATATAGCTCCCGAAAAAAGCACAGAGCTTAAAAGGTAAGAAGCTTGTGACCTTAAGATAAGAACCTTTAAAAGCTCAGGGTCAAATCTCTCTTTCCCCCTGTCCAGTACTTCAGTAACGAAAACTTAAACCTTTACTCGCAAAAAAGTACGTAAGACAGTAATACTATTCCCGAAACAAAAACAAGCATGCAAATAAAGAAGCTAACACGTTGTTTCTTTATTCAGTAACGAGTTGTAGGCTCTTACTCCCTTAGCAACAAGGGAACTTCCCATCAAAAACTCGAGTTTCAGAGGGGAAAAAAGGAGATTTATCCGATCCGTGTGTACACGAATCGTTAGCTAGAGGTTGTCCGCGGCGATCGATCGGTCAAGCTGATTAGAAGTGTCGAGAGCCGCTAGGCCGGATGTACTCACCGAGGAACAGGGAGAGATAGGTCGAGATCCTCCCAATGACTTTGCCAAGCTGCCCTCGGCCGAGCTGCTTTGACGCGACGAGCTGCAGATCTATGTACACGGCCAGCAGGTCCGACATTTGCTCGAGGTAGACTGTCTGGCTCCGATCACACTGAGGTCGACAGACGAGTGCAATCGTTAGTGGTTGATAGAGTCACCGCGAGAGCCTTGCGGCTGCTTGGGAATACGGCTGGGTATTTGGGGAAAACTTGAGAGGGAAAATATTCTCTCTTGTGTGTGTGTGTGTGTGTGTGTGTGTGTGTGTGTGTGTATATTATGACGAGCTAGTGGCCCTTACCTGTGACGGTTTGCAGCGACGAAAGTATTGGAATATCAACATAGCCTCTTCAACATGCTCCTTCAATTTCGCCGCTCGCGATGGCCTTTCGTAGCAGTCGTTAACGTTCGAGCTTACATTTCTGCAATTAAGGAAGGCCAAACGCTCGTTTTTTTTACTTTGCTATTGTTAAAGCCTTAGGTATTTCTTTATGTTTTGCCATTTTCAGCATTCGTTGCAGATTTAACGTCGGCGCGTCTACGCAAATTATGTAATGGCTCGACGGAATAACGGCTAACAGAGGCAGGGGCAAAAAATATCGCATTTACGAGCCTGCATGGAAATTAATTAAATGCTCGGGCGAAATCGCGAAGCTTACGTGTGTATTCATGTACATGGGCAAAGGTAAAAAGCTAACGGCAATTAATTTTAATAAGCAATTATTTCCGATATCATTTGCCGCGTCTGCATGAATGCTGAATGTATGTTGTTGCACTGCGTGACTTGAGTAGTGAGTCAAATAAATTTTAATTTTGTTTTTTTTTAATTATATAAATATCATGTAAATTTTAAAAGTTGAATTTGTTGAGTAATAGTATGTCGAAGTACATTACCTGTTAAAAAGCTTAATAAGCTTGATAAGAAACAGCGGATCCTGGGAAAGTAAACACTTGCACGCTGCCCGGAAACTCGGTAACCAAGGGAATATTTCCATGTTTCCTTCTTTTTTCATTTCAGCCTCGGGTTGGTCGTGTCTACTCTTTCTCCTTTCTATTATTTCTGTATCTATTAAAAGAAAAAAGAGAAAAAAACAAATCTTAATTTAATAAAAAAAGTAATTAGGTTTTGGGAAGTTTTTAAAAAAGCTGGATTATTATGTGTACAGCTTTGCTGTTAGCCATACAGATCTCTTTTTTTCGTTATCACTTTCATTACAGTTTTTGAGTTAGAAACAGTAAAAAAAATGTTACAACTCGACTTTTTTAAATCGCCGGTAGTTTTAAAGCTGAAGCTACTTTATTTTTATGCAGAACCCTCTTACGCCGTAAGCCGTCTCCACGCGGTAACTGCAGTTGCAAATATGACAAGGTTTTACAACTCTTCAAACTGTTTTATTATTTTTAAAAATAAAAATTTTAATTTCAGAATTTCGGTAGGATGAATTTTAAAAAAAAATGGTTGTATGGTAAACTCGCTACCCAGAAATAATAAATCTTATTCTTTGCTAAAGTGATATTTATACCGAGGATTGCTTGTAATGTTTTGTTAAAATTTAAAATTCTATGATAAAGGAATATTTGAGTAATCATATTTAGTACAAAATTTTTGAAATGATGATTCTGTTGTCACGAGAAAAATCTGTATGTAAATTTATTACAGATTTTGGTATAATGCATTGAAAAAAAAGGTAAAAAGATTATCCAAGCCCTCGTTGAATGCTAAGTAATATTCAAATTTTATCGGTGAATTGGGCAAACACCATTTTTATTCACATCTGTTCATCGATGTTAAGTATAATAAATAATGTATTCACTTTACCCTCGCTTAAATTTACGTTTTCTTTACCCAAACTATTACCCTTAGAAAACTGTGTCATGAATATTTTCTGATAAAACGAGCGCGTAAGCGAACCTACGGCGCCACGAGAGATTATCGAGCCGTAGATTTTGAATGCGCGTGAAAACTTTTGAAATTCAAAATGGCTTTGCTATCGTTGTAACGGACTTTTTTTCTAACGCCTACTCGTGAGCAACGTCATTGTGAAACAAAGTCAATTCCAGATATTCGTCGATTTTATCGATTTATCTTTATTTTTACCTTTCTTTTATTGAATCATCTATACACAAGCACAAATTTTTCATCGTTACAACTTTATTTCTTTTCTTTTGTAATTAAGGAAAATTTTTATTTTTAGTTTCTTTCTAAACTTCATTTATTGACCGTCACAACACGTACAATTTTCAAAATAAAGTACAAGTGAAGCATTTTTCCTCTTTTTATTTTATAAATTTCGGTTTATCCGCAGGCAACAAAGAAAAAGTACAGCAGCAAAGCTATCAAAGTGAAACACAAAACAACACTGCAGTACGATTGCGAGTAAAGAAGCAAAGAAAAAGGTTGTCTAGCAGTATCAGACGGATTTTCCATTTCGATTTCCTTCAGCTCTCTCACATTTACACAAGCGAAAATCTATTTTTCCTCGATCACTTTCTCACACCTGGTCTAGCCTTCCCCGCTCGTCCAACCTTAGACCATAATATTTCTTTTCTCGTCAAATACACCAAGCTCGCGAACGCGCGGTTCAGCCATCTGGATTCTTCGCTCGAAATATTTGTTTGATTTATAATGAAACGCCACGCTTCCCCAAAAAGACACACTGCACAGCACACGCACTTACTCGACATGCCAACGGCTTTCAAATATTCGTCGTCGCTGCAGAGCGCCTTGTCGTCACGTGAAAGAGTATATAAGCAAGCAAACAGCAGTAGCAGCCTTCTTTGTTATTGTCTGCTTTGGCTAGGATACACGCGCTCGCTGTAGACGGGTCTTTATCTCGGAGCGTACGTAAAAATAGCGTCGGATCGAAAGCATAAATGCTTAGGGACGCGTTGTTCCAGCACGATGTGCAACGCTCAACGGCCGGCGAGAGAAGTGTCTCTGTCTCTCTGGGGCTCTGGCGCGCACGTTGCCCCCTCGTAAAACCAAACCCCAGACGCTTTTCCCGTGCCAGGAAGGGACGACCGGCAAAGAAAGACATAGACACGCGCGCGCACAGAGGAAGAGAGGGAGAGAGAGAGAGCGAGAGGTGAGGGGGGGGCGAGAGAGGGAAAAGGAAACAGCGGCGAAGGCAAGGAGAAGAGCGCAGGCAGGAAAAGCGTGCCCGCAGCTGTCCCTCTCGGAAAGCAGGTGCTGTAGGAACACGGGCGTGCGATAAAGAGAGAGAGGCAAAGAGAGTCTGGATAAAGGGAGCGGCCGAGACCTATAGCCACTGCCGCCGCCGACGGCAGAGCTCCGGTAGCCGGGGAAATTACGAGCCGGAAAAGCCCGCTCTCCTCTTCTATATATTCTCGGGCCTATGTACTACTCGGAGAGCAGCAGCCGGACGCTCGTACGCCATGTGTCCGTGTACATATATAGAGGGGAGGTAGCGTCCGCGCCCGGCACTCGATGGCTTTAAAAATTATTGATCCATGGGCCGCGTGCGCGCTTACTCTCTTCCTCTCTCCCGAGAGCGGCCTACGCCACTGCCGACCGAGCGAACCCGACAGCATAATGCCGCCGGGGAAAGCTTGGCGATTTTCCGTGTAACCGCGCGCAACTCCCTATACCCCGAGACGACGAGAGATCTCTCACTTCGTCTGTTTCTGGCCCGCGGTGGACTTAATGCCAGAGACACCCGCGCTACTTTCAAGGTCCCTTCCTGTAGTCTCTTAGGTTTTCGTACTTCCTGTACACTCTAGCACGAGTATTTCTGCTTTAACGGCAGCCTTTACTATTTGGGATTTTCGAGTTTAGGGATCAGGTAGCGGTAGGCAGGACAAGAATTCGCTGCAGTAAATTATTGGCGAGAGAAGAGTAATCCTGGTTTGTACTGCCAGGTATTATAGTAAACCCAGTGCTAGAGACTATACTGCGACGCATCGTACACCCCCGTGCGACATGATGATTTAGTGTACTGTGTATATTTTTTTAAACAAACAAGTGTCAAAGAATGAGGATTACGTGTTATGTATTTAACAAATGACGTTACTTTGATATAATAAATAATATTGCTGTTTTGAATATTTTGTCATAATAAATCATTTTTTACGCTATTACCTTCAAATTTAGCATTATCGTTCCATTTATTAGTTAAAGGTCATGGCATCGGAATACGCATAACACATATTACAAACTCAACGTTTGTTGAATGATATATAATATTGTAGCGAATTTTTGCAATCTATTTAATCATTAAATGAGCATAAAGTTACCACGCGCAATTAAAACATCGTTAAAAATGAATTAAACTTGAATAGAAATGTAGATTTAAAATTTCTAATATAATGCTTTGTTTTATTATGCATTCCAACGAGCCTTCCTAACGTATTATAATAGTAGGTGAATCTTAATCAAATTCTTACGAAAATAAAAATGATACGATAATCCGATAATTTTGTTTGTCCCAAGACTATTCTTAATAGTACGAGCAAAGTTTCAATTTTCAATATAAATATATAAAGACTTGAATAAAACGGCAAAGCTTAAAAGACCTTTGTACTTCAACTTTAGCGTAAATTGAAATGGAACGCTCAACCGAATACTAAAGAATTCACGTCCGTCTATAACACTTGTGAAAGATAGATATTTCACCAATAAAGCTTTCAATTAAATCGGCTTCAAACTTCCGTTAGATACGTTCCATTTTTAAAACGATGATATTTAATTTTACACGAAAAAAGTATTTTAATGTACAATAGAAAGATATTTTTAGTTAAAATCGATAAGTCAAATTTACAATTAAAAATGTTTTTCATTTAAGTGTAGTAATGCAGGGTAACTAAGTAATAATGTATCTAATAATAATCATAAGATGAATAGTTGGAGCGAATAACTGTGATTTTAATCCTAATTAAATTAACGCTTTTGGAAGTATCAGTTTCTCCATTAATAAGGCAGAGAAATCTTAATGAATGGTATGAAAACATCTGCAATGATGTATTTAAATGACTTGCAACGAAGCAAAACTTCCTTGAGAACTTTGAGATGTTACTGATTAAGACTATCTATATGATTATCATGGTTAGATTTAATTAATTAAAACTGACTCACGGCGAAACCTCAGGCCAATTAATTTTTTTCTTTTTATACGTGGAAGAATTAAACTAACCTAAAAAATATCTCTTACATTAACGTCAACAAAATTATATGCATCGTGTTTCATTCGAAAATTACTCGCAAGCTTCAATTATACATTGTTGTTTATAGGAAGTAAACAGAAGAGAAAAGTAGGTTCAATAACTTAAATTATACAACAGTTTACCGTGGGCAAGCAAACGATTACAGGAATTGCTGTTTTTACCAATAATTTTTTAATTTTGTTAGTACAGTCCAATTCTACTCAAACTACTTTTCAAATTTGTAAAAGTTACTCACAAAAATGACAATTTCGTAACAAAAACCAATATACTGTTCTCTTTTATCGAAAAAAAAACCAAACACAATTCGTTATTAGAACAACAAAAAAGAAAACAATGTCACAACACGAAGATACAATTTTTTTTTAACGATTTTAGTTCTTAATAAAATTTTTATCAAATCGTTATCTTTTTTTTGTACATCACATAAAACAAGTGCACATTTCATCATTTGTAACTTGCTTATATTGTTTATGTTTACATTTTACCACCAACAACAACGATAACCGGTAAAACCAACAAATCTATGTCTACACAACACATATCACAAGCACACACACACATATACACGACCATCTCCAACTTTGTCATTTTCTGTGCCGCTTCGAATCTCCAATGTCTTATTCCGCAGCGCAATGAATCTTTGGAACAAGTCTGTCGGACATCGTTCCACGGCGCGGTGAAGATAGTAGTGCGCCAGTCGCGGCTACTGCACAACTACTCGATAAAAGAGCCAGAGAGAAAATGGGGAGGAGGGTGGAGGGGGCTTGCGGAGTTCGATAAGCCATCAGAGATGCCTTTTCGTTTCTTCGTCCCAGTAACTCGTCGATTCTGGCATGCCGCATACCTCTCGGCTCTCGTATAAGCGTGCGCGCTAGGCCATGTACGACTACTATCTCTCCCTGGCCAGCGGCCCATCATGCTCTCTCACTTATTGTGCGAGGTTTTTGGGTGACCCACCCACTCGCTTTTTTTTACACACATTCACGCACACACACACACACTCGTGTGTAGGCGGAGCTTCGAGAGGTAACAAAAACCGGGTAGCTACTAGTTCTTCTAACTACTGTCAAGCCGAGTTCGCGTGCAGAACACCGCATGAAAATTCACGGTTTTGAAAAGAAGCGTGAGGTTTAGAGGTCGGGGGAAGGGTAAACGAGGCGATCGTTACGTGCTTGCGTCGCACGTTCCAAGAGAACTTGACGGCGTCTCGTTTGTCGGCTCGAAGTCAGGAAGTAGGTAAGATTTGTGGCCTGATTCTTAGTCGAAGCAATTTTTACAACACCCCTATTTTTATTAGTTTTGCGCCGATATTCTAAGAATTGGCAAAGTACAAGGCGGATAATTAATTACTGTTGACGCGCGTTTTTACGTGTTTACACAATTTTTAGCGGCGAGACAATCAACAACACGTTATACAAAAACCACGTATATGCTAATACTTTGTATAACTTAGCTACGGAAATTTATGAGAGAAACGCTACTGCAGGAAGTGCTCTCTACGAAATACTACTACTTGGCATAATTTACGTTCAAATATTACGCCTCGGATTGAATTCCAAACCCCAAATTCCACAAGGACCATCCAATTCTCGCACGACAAAGTTTAGATCTCACCCCTACTGTGAAAAGGTCGACCCTCTCGACGCTTTCATAAACATTTAAAAAGAAAAAAAAAAGGAAAAAGTATAGAGGAAAGAAAAAAGCAATAAAATGATTTCGCGCCGGGAGGAAAAAAAAAGAAAAGCGTGGGCGGGGTGGGAGACAAGCGGCCGGAATCACGGGTCTGTCGTGAGTGCTCTCGAAAAATTTACGAAGAAGAGAGGCGCGTAATAGAATATAGCGTATAATAAAATCTGGAGACTCGTTAAACCGACTTGCACTCTACCTCTGGAGAGACAGAGAAGCTAAAAAGTAAGGGTGGGGAAAAGAAGGGGTTGTAGCGCGAGAGAGGGAAGGAGAGAATTATATAATAGTCGGGGACATTCAAGTGCTTTTCTTTTCCTTTTTTCGCTTCTAATTGCTTTGAAAGAAAAAAACCCTTTACGTGAGCGAGAAAGACAGAGTCATAGGGTGCCGACGTAAGTACGACGGCACAACGCGTGGAGCGTTACACTTTTCATATTGCATAGCCCCCAGTAGTACCGAGTCTGAGTATCGCGTCTCCGGTCTTTCTTTCTCTATCTCTCTCTTTCTCTCTCACTCTCTCGCTGTACAGGCGAAGCGGAAAGCGATTCTGAATCTTGGAAAACTCGTTTTACTTTTAGCCGCTGGAAATAACGTTGCACTTTGCCTGACGACTTTTTCCCTCGCTCCCCTCATCTTTTCCTCTATCTTTTACTCAACGACTTTTTTCACACTGGAAAAGAAACCCAATGAAGTTATTGGTATAAGGTCACTTATTAATTCCAGGCTGATAATTAAAAACAAACACGAATTACAGTTAACGAAGCGTAATATCGCGAACGATATTTCCAGCGCTCGTATATCGATTAAGGCTTCGCCGCGGCGCAGAGCAGAGCGATGGAAACACACAGAACGGAGCGCAAACGAAATTTCTTGTTTCGAACGCCGCAAACTTCTTCTCGCTGGCTGTAGCGGCAATAGCAGCGTCGGAGGAGCGCATAGAATGAGGGTAAGAAAAGCGTCGTCCGTGGTGGTGGAGCAGTGGCCTGCTCGGCGAGAGAAAGGGGGTAGAGAAAAGGAGGGATGGAAAGGAGCGTGTCAACAAAAGGGGGCTCCGACGGCTGCTGCGTACGCGCACGAAAAGAGCGCCCCTGGAATCGATAGTCCTACCCCGAGTGTAGGCCTACCCTTGCTATCTCTCTCGCTCTGGCCTTTTTTCTCTCCCCTTAGCTACCCCCCTTCTTCCGCCGGCCACCCTTGGGCGCTTACGTGCGCGCGCGCGTTCCTCGCGCTTCTCATCTCACTCGCCGCCGCGTGGCCTTGTTACGCGCTACGAGGGAACGTGGTTACTTCTCTCTATCTCACTCTTGCGCGTGGAACGCTAATGACGCGTGACTCGTGCACGAGGCCGTGTAGCTCGCTTTATAAATTTCCCGAGCTGGCTTGTGCGACTGCATGATTCCGTGCGAACGAACTCCCTATATTAAAAGCCTCTACCGATGCTTAAAGACGCGTATAGGCTTCTCGTTTTTTCTTTTTTTTCGGAGCGCAATGAATCAGGACCCAAAGTACCACGAGATTCTTGTCGCTTCTTTCGTACCCGGCACTTGTTTAACGCCACCGCCGGATTATAAATACCGTCCACGCTCTGGCAATCCAGAGAGAGGTAGTAGAGAGACAGGGAGAGAGAGTCGGACGTTGAACTCGCTATTTTCGATAAACGCGCCGGATCGGCGCATTTTACGCCGGCATACCCCTGCTGCTGTTTCTTCAAGAGCACGCGCGAGCGTACATAAAAGACGAGGAAGGGAGATTGGGATAGCAGCGCAAGAGAAAGAAAGAGATAGGGAGAGAGAGAGAGTGCGTCGGTGCCCAAAGTGTGTATGCGATTGCCGAAGAATTATTGCCGATCGTTGAGACTTGGCATCCTCGCAGCCTCTCCGACGCACTTATACGCTCTCGCATCGATTCCCCCCTACTAGCTCTTACCCCGTGTATAGCGAGGAAGAGAGAGGGGCAAGGGAGGATGTGTCTCCCTCTCTTTCTCGTTGGAGCATTTCCTTTTTTCGCTCTCTCAAACCTGTTTCGCGAGTCTCGCGCCCAAGGGGGGGGGGGTACGCGGGCATTTCCCCCCTACCTTCCCTACCCTTATTCGCGATACTCATTTTCATCTCTCTTTCCGTCCAAGTCGAGCGCGCCAAGAACTGCGCGCTTACGAGCCACACACTGGCATTCAAACTCATTATTCTTTCCCTCCCTCGCATACACTCACGCGCACTTGTTTTTATTCGAATGCGACTGCCTGCCAACTTTGGTTTGTAAACGCAATCGATCCAAAGTCCACACACCGTCAACAAAAACACAAACGTCCGAGCATCGATCTTCCCCATTCATTACTTTCTCCCTCGGTATACTGGACTGCCACCGCCCCTACCTCTGCTACGCTCATTTTGCTTCCTTGAGCGTTTCTCGCGTGTCCCACCCCCCCTCTCTAGTCTATCCTATTCCGAAGGTTACCGAGGGGTAAAAAGCACGCGTCTCAGCGCTTGCTCCTCACCCTCGTATACCCGTCCGCATCCATCTATCTCTCTCTGGAGCATACAGCCTCTCTCTAATCCATAACGTAACGACGCACCGCGTGGCCCGCGCATTCTGCGTTGTAGAGAGCGCGCGCTTTCTGCGCCGGGCCAACGTGGAGCCAAGGTTATAGGGAGTGGACGCGATGATCCCGGTAAGCATTGGAGGCTGGGTTAATTGTCAAAAAACTAGTCGTTCGACTTACCGGACTCGTGACGTTGACCGCTCCCGTCGACTTTGGCGCTCTCCAGCATTCTGCTCGTCCGGTTCATACTTATAAAGCAAGCTGCTCCTGATAGGGCTGCACTTGTGGACAGTCCTGGTGCAAGTTCATTCAGCTGTCCGGCAAGCACTCGAGGAGGATTCCATGTGTGTTGTTACGTAAAGCTGCGGGCGCACAGTGTTTCTCGCCGTGTTCAGCCGCACATAACCTCACGACGACGACGACGACGACCGAGAGAAGAAAGCGAGAGGCGGAGGCCGCGCGCGCAGCAGACGCTTGCCGGGAAGGGCCGTACTTCTACTGCTTTCTCTCGCTCTCAGCTCCGCTTACAATCCCTCCGGGCTGGCTGTCCTTCTTTTCTCTCACGTTTTATCCCACGGCTCGGTGCGGAGATGTGAGGCTGCTCCACATGCTGTTGGTCCGCTGCGAACCTTTTTTCTCTCTCTCTCTCTCTCGCTTGCTGGATGGAGAAGAAAAGGAAAGACGAGGCGTCTTTGTGGAGCTTACCCCCCTATTACAAATACCAAGGGCTTCGGCAAAAAAACAACGTGCTCTCCGCTCGTCTCCGACTCCAAAGTTTTTTCTCCGACTCCTCGCCCACGATTCGACGTGTCGTGCAGGCGCGTGCGTACTAGAGCCTTATACAAGTGTCAGAACAATCGTCTGTCGAGCACTGGTATAGCCAAGCTTTCGGGGCTTTTCACCGAGTCGGCTATGCAAGAAATCGCGCTAAATCTGCCGCAACAACGGTGGCTGCAGCCTCGGCGGCGTTACAACGCCGGCGGCCGGTCGCGCGCGCACGACCAGCTCCACTCGCGGCAACGGCCATATTGACACTGCCGCTTGGTAGCGCGACCGCGCGGCGGCGCCTGCCGGCCTCTCCCCTCCACCCGACGACACCGGCCCGAGCCGCCGACGCAGTTTGCCGTACAGGGGTTACAGGCGCATGTGCGCGCACCCCCTCCCCCGTCTCGCCGCTACCCTCCTCGGGGCGCAGGCACACGCATAAACCCCGTGCGCGCGCACGACGATCGTATTTCCATTTCACTCCACCCGAGGAAGCTGCGCTCATTCCCTCCTCCTTCTCTTTCCTCTCCTCTTCTTCGCCGCGCTATGCCACCACACCGGGGTGGCTCTCCCCTGCCTTCACCCCTGCGGTGCCGCGTCCATGTGCGTCTACATGCGAGACTCACACGAGCTTGGGAATGTTTAGGCCTCCCGCGTGTCGGAGCCTCGTCGGTTCTTTGGCTCCTTTTTTTTTTGTACACACGCGCATTTTTGAGCTCCCCTGCCTCATGCACCCCAACAAGCTACTGGCTGCGGGGAGATGATGACGCCGACGCGACACCCTGGGCCTTAATCATTTCGCCAGACGGCGAGACGCTACGAGTGCCTGGGCGTTTTTTCTTTTCTTCGTTCCTTTTTTTTGGAGCAGGGAGGGCTACGTGTTAAATGCAAGGAGGGGGAATAAAGTGATATAATACGACAAATTTGAGTGCTCACGTGTTCTTGGGCAGAGGAAAGTTTGCTTTCGAGTGCTGGACGGCCAAGATTAATCGAACAAGTTTGTTATTTTAAGTAGCTGTATGTGGAGAGAAAAAAACATTAACAGGCACATGCAGTGTTTGAGCAATTATGTCAAATTTTTAAATGAAATATTCGGAAAATTGTCGGTGAATATGTGATAAAACATCATTGTTAAACGTGAATATTGATTTTTCTTAGTTATTTCAAGAAATATTCAAACACTGTCGCGGTTTCCTGTCAAAGATTATCGAATGTACGACGCCACGAGTTTATCTTTTGTAAACGATACCTGGCATGAAGTGTTATTACGCGTAAAAAAAATTGTATAACAATCTAAATTAAGATAACGTGAATGAAATATGAAAAATTTTCATTTTCTCAAAATCATACGATTTATCATTAATCAGAGTTATAATCTTTTTTTAATATAAAAAATACCCTATCATGAGTAATCTTTATCATAATAATATCGTCAATTTGATCACGATGTATTTGTATATCATCAACTAAACAACGACACGATGCAAGAGAGAATATAAAAGCTCGCGCCAAATGAAAACGCCGAATATTTTTCCTATAGTCATTGAATTTGAGCTACGATCTGCTTAACTGACTCCGTCCCTTCTTTTTTATCGATTACTATGTTCGCCAGTCCACTGGAAACTCGAGGATTCGCGAGCATGGCAAATGCATCGAATAGTCCCCCTGAGGTCATCATCCCCCTTCTTTCCACCCAATTTTAAATATTTTCGCGCGTATTTATGACGCATTGAATATCTGCTTCTTGCTTCGACTATCAGTAAAAACAATACGATTCTTCTGGGTCGTTTGCTCCGCGCTACCTATCGCCCAATACGATCTTTTTCTCGTTTCTGACGCATAATACAATACAGTTAATATCGATTGACGATAGGTTACAAAATTAGTGTATTACGCATATAATTTCAGATAAATTTTTTCACTTATTTTTTCACTCCTTGTAATTTATTGAAAATGTTAAGTATATAGATTCGTAAGCTTAAATAAAACTGTTTACTTTTTCCCTGAAGTCGTTTTTCGAGTAAGTTCAAGCAATTCAATGGGCCAAAGGTCAAGTGGTCTCAAGGCGACATAAATCCTTGGAGAGACTTGGAGCTGGGGCGTCGAAAATATCGCGAAAATCTTGTTAAACAATTGACCTTTCTCAATCCCAATGCTGCGACATAATTATTTAACAATCTACGTTCATCAGTAAACCAGTTCGCGCTAAATTAAAATAACGCGAAATGCTTTTTCTAAAAGACACGAAAGCCTCAAAAGATGTCTTTGACGCGGGAAACAATTGTCTCGACTTGTTTGAACTCCCCTTTGTTACGCAGCAGCCACACAGCTCCGACAAAGAACGACAATCGCACAACCCACTGGCAAACTATTTTGAAGTAAAACTTCTTTGGGCGCACTAGGCACTTTTGGATGGGAGTAACTCCGTGAGAGCTCAAATCCGTCATGCAACGGAAGTGCGTTACGGA